>CM024764.1:100388992-100521161 GCA_014218235.1 Colocasia esculenta | reverse complement strand
ATAGAAGTCCTTGACTGTAATAGAGAGGTCCTTACTGTAACATGATTTAATGTATACTGTAACATGAGATAACACTTACTGTAATGCGTTACAGCTCTGTCAGGGATTAGAGACTCCTAATTAATTTACTCATTTATTTATAATATATATATATATATATATATAATATTATAGGGTGTTCATAGATGTTGTAATTTAAGATTACTGATCAAAATTGATATAATTTTGATGACAAATCTTAATTGTAAAAAAAAAACAATCTATAAATTAGAGACGGAGAGAGCAAAATTTATTATTATTCTTATTGTTATTTATAAAACCTAGTATCAATTTCTTGGCTCTCCCTTTTGGTTTCTGGGGTTGTTCTCCCCCTTTCCCTACTTTTCTTATGTTATGTTTTCCTTTTCCCCATCCATCGATTTCTCTGACACCCCTCGCTCTCTTCCTCACTGCGAACGCTCGCTTCCCCCTCCTCCTCCCTCGCTGGCGGTGCTGCGGCGGCGCAGGATCGTCCGCGGCGTCTCCTCGGAGGCTAGGTAGAAGGCGCACCTGGGCTGGAGCTCTCGAGAGATGAGCCGCTACGACAGCCGCTCCGGGGACCCCGACTCCTACCGCGACCGGAGAAGGTAAGCCCTCTCCTCCTCCCGTCCCCTCCGCGCTGCGCCGCGCGGCGCGCTATAGAGGAGGGAAGAGGAGGAGAGTGGAGATGAGGAGTTTGTGACGCTTGGATCTCGACTTGTGAGGGACATTTTTTGCTTTCTGGGGCGTGCTCGTTGTAATCTCTCTGTGGCGTCTGTTGCTGGTTTTGCCGGGGTTCCAGTGATGTGGGGTTCGGCAGTTCACAGAGGTATGGCAGGAGCTTGGAGGCATCGGGGAAGAGAGAGAGGGACACTGGGTCGGAGCTGGACGGGCTGGCGCCCTTCGAGAAGAACTTCTATGTGGAGTCCACTTCAGTGGCGTCCATGACCGAGGAGGATGTCGAGGCCTACAGGCAGCGGAGGGAGATAACTGTTGAGGGCCGTGACGTTCCGAAACCTGTGAGGGATTTCCGTGATGTTGGGTTCCCAGGTGTGTAGCGTGGTTCCTTATTCTCTTGTTTGTTATTGCGCCTTGGTCAACTTAGGGATGCATATTTTGTGTTTCTTCTAGTAGGGGATTGGATTTAGGTAAATCCTAAAATTTTGTTGCAATTTTGCTCCTTTAGCTATTCCAATTGAATCAAGTGTAAGGTCTCGTTACCTCTGGCCTGACACTTATCAAAGGGATGATGACCCTTTACTGTTTCGTCTATACCTTATCATACCTATTCATCTGATCTGATATCTCGTAACTTGCAAATTAAAGGCTTGGCAGTAAAGGGAAAAATGAAAAAAATACGTAGGGGTTTAAATATAGAAAAAAATTGAGCTCCTGTTTTATCTCTTTGCTAGTTACTCTCCAATTTGAGTCATGACGTGCCGCGACTTCGTTAGGACATTCTCTGGGCTTGCCAATGATAATTAGACCGAAAACTAAATTTAAGGATGAACAGTAGTGGAACACTTGCTTGACTTGTGCATAAACAGTTAATTCTAGGCTTTGGGGTCACTAATACATGCCCTAGAGTTTGATCTCATGTAAATAATAAGGTTGATGATTCTGAGGTGCATTCTAAGATTGCTTTGTATTTTTTTCATCTCTTGCTTTGTAGCGTCAAATTTCACCCATTTTGTTTGTTAGTGGTCTTCTTTTAATTTAATTTTGTGTTGGCTAATCAGGTAGGTCTAGCTAAGCCATGTGTTTTTCTTATGGAACAGTGTCTCAACTACTTAATGCTACTTGTCCCTGCATGTAGTGCAGTTGGACACCCTCTTGGGTGGGAAGGGGTGCGCCCAGGGTTCGATCCCTGGGCGCGCAGGGTTTATCCGTGGCAGGTGCAGTGTTGACCACTGCGCCGAAGAACCAAAAAAAACTACTTAATGCTACTTTGTCTTGTAATTATTCCAATTCATTTTTTCTTATTACGTGTTCATTAAATTTCATGAGCTGCATTTTATTTTTAATATTTGTTCTATGACTTCTGTCATAGTATGGTAGCACTTTTATGCTTAGTAGACTATACTTACTGATAGTCCAACTACTGGTTTGGCATCAATGGATATCCAGGTCTGTACAAAGCTTTATGGTCAGATTTTAGCTGTGACAGAGGATTATCCAGGTCTGCTGAAGCACTCCAAGGAGCTTCTGCGTGAAAAAGATGTCGTATCCTCTCTGGATATAATTAATTAACCAGTAGGCTATGACACATCTGGTAAAAGGATCTCCGGCCATCCTTTTTCAGATTTAATGGCATAGGAATGCCTCCATTTTATTAAACCATGAATTTCATCCAACTTCCCTTGTTATTCAGTGAAGTGATGTTCTGCATATTTAGTCTTGACTTCTGTAAAAAGAAATGCAGTTTTGGTTTGAAACCTGTTTCTTATCAGAACTTTGTCTTATACTATATCCTTCCACGGTTCCACCATTCTCTGCAATTCCAACCTTGACCCATCATCCTTTATGTTCTTATCAGATCCCTCTTGTTCAATCCTGATCTCCTTTCTTTTTTGAAGTGATGAATTGATTTGTGAGGTTATATGCAAATGTTAAATTGTTAATGCTTCACGTGATTTGATGTTAAGATATTTATTCCATGGTTCTATCTGCTGAAAGACAGCTTCACATGGTAAGTGAAAGTGTAGCCTTGATGATCTTTGTTGTACTACAAAATATAGATGCAGGTACTTATCTGATGAAAATTGTAGAACATATCCATGTGAACTCATGTTTCTGTTGTGAACATTGGATCATATTTGTGTCTTCTCATGTTTCTGTTGCTAAATCATCTTCTGAGCCCTTTTTCATGTGAAAATAGTTGATATTTGCTCTTATTCCAGAATATGTCATGCAAGAAATTGCTAAAGCTGGGTTTGTTGAACCAACGCCTATTCAAGCTCAAGGATGGCCAATGGCTTTGAAGGGTCGTGATCTTATTGGTATTGCTGAGACAGGGTCAGGAAAGACACTTGCATATCTATTACCTTCCATCATTCATGTGAATGCGCAGCCCTTTCTAGGTGCAGTATTTATCTGTGTTTCCATTTAATTACATTTGTTACATAGTTTGTCAATGTACACCTCAGTCATGGTGTTTATATAAGAACCAAGTAGACCATGCCTAGATAGTTTATATTATGAACTTCTCTTGCTGTCTTGCAGTGCTAGCAATATCTCATATTTGTAATAACTCAAGGTCAGTGTTTTTAAGCAGAATATTCTAAATCCTGCTTGGGCCATGAATGAGGATTTTCTTGCCAAAATCTATCATCTTGTATCTCCATCATCTTGAACATAGTCAAGGCAGGCATTTAGAAACTAAATCATATGTTAAATTCTTTGTGATATATCTTCTCATTTCCATGTAATTTCAGCTCCCGGTGATGGACCCATTGTCTTAGTTCTAGCTCCAACACGTGAACTAGCTGTTCAGATACAACAGGAGTCAACTAAATTTGGTGCATCCTCAAAGATAAAGAGCACTTGCATTTATGGTGGAGTTCCAAAGGGACCACAAATTCGTGATCTCCAGAAAGGTTTAAACAGTGAATTATCTGAATTACACCATGATGTTCCATTTGTTGAAACCCAGACACACTGGCTTAATTCCTATGTATTTTTGTTTTCATTAATCAGGCGTTGAGATTGTTATTGCTACACCTGGGCGGCTGATTGATATGTTAGAATCACATCATACTAACCTGCGGAGAGTGACGTATCTTGTTTTGGATGAGGCAGATCGAATGTTAGACATGGGGTTTGAACCTCAAATCCGGAAGATTATTTCTCAGGTGAAGTTTGTGCAAGTTTCAAATTAGAGATGCACAGATTTAACTTCCTCTTTTTCATTTGCAAATTTCACCCTCTTGCTTGGGTCAGTGCTCTTCCAGAATTTTGAACCTTTTGGTTCATATTCCTGTTATTTTAGATACGACCCGATCGTCAGACTTTATACTGGAGTGCCACATGGCCCAAGGAGGTTGAGCAACTTGCAAGACAATTTTTATACAACCCATACAAGGTAGATTTCGTGGCTAAGCAATTGCATTTGCTCTCTACTGGCTGTTACATCTAAAAAAATTGGCTTCTTAAATGGCACAGGTCGTTATTGGTTCTAGAGATCTAACAGCCAATCGTGCTATTCGGCAACATGTAGAGGTTGTCTCAGAGAATCAGAAATATAACAAGTAGGATATTTGCAACAATTCTATTTATTGTTTTGATTCTCTATGGACCCATTGTTCATCACTTTTGGTTATATTAGATTGGTGAAGCTGCTGGAGGATATTATGGATGGTAGTCGGATTCTGATATTCGTGGACACCAAAAAGGGTTGTGATCAGATTACAAGACAGCTTCGCACAGATGGGTGGCCTGCTCTGTCAATTCATGGAGACAAGAGCCAGGCAGAAAGAGACTGGGTCCTCTCAGAGTTTAAAGCTGGAAAAAGCCCTATTATGATTGCCACAGATGTTGCTGCACGTGGTTTGGGTATGCATGCTCCAGTACTATTTTCTTGGCTTTCATAGTCATCTGGCTTCTCATTATTCTTTTTCATATACAGATGTGAAGGACGTCAAATATGTGGTTAACTATGACTTTCCTGGATCTTTAGAAGATTATGTCCACCGCATTGGCAGAACAGGTAGGGCCGGTGCTAAGGGGACAGCTTACACATTCTTCACGGCTGCGAATGGTAGATTTGCAAGAGATCTTATTAAAATACTTGAGGAGGCTGGTCAGAAAATCAGTTCTGAGTTGGCGAAGATGGCTCGTGGTGCCCCACCTGCTGTTCCAGGTTGGTCTCTCCTGTGGAAGATGATGAATGAACCACATCTGGAATATGCCCCAAAAAGACACTATCCAAGAGGGGCAATTTGCACTTGCTGAAAAAAGATATCATTCCATGGTAAAGAGAGTATAACCAAACAGTCGGCAGAAGGTAGTCTAATCAGGGCCGTACCAGACCATGTCTGGGACTTATGGTCTCAGGCACAGTCGGCACGAGGGGGGTGTGTGTGAGAGAGATGGAGGGAGGGGCTGGAGTTCTTGTCGGGAAGAGACGAAGGGGGAGGGGGTGACTGAAAGGGGGTGCTGGTGGAAGGAGGGGGGGGGCACATACGGAGGGGGAGGGGGTGACCGGAGGTTGGGGGTGGGGTGGGGGGGGGGAGAGCGTGAGAGAGATCGGGGGGGGGGGGGGGTGTGCGAGACAGAGGGGGAGGGGTCGACCGGAGGTTGCAGGGTGTTGGGGTGGGGGAGCGTGCGAGACGGAGGGGAAGGGGCCGACCGGCGGAAGGGGGAGCGACTGGAGGTTGCGGGTGTTGGGGGGGGAGCATGTGAGATGAAGGGGGAGGGAGGGTGTGAGACGGATGGGGAGGCGGTGCGACTGGAGAGGGGTTGCCCAGGTGAAGGAGGATGGATGCGAAACAGAGTTGGGGGGGGGTGGCACTGACGGAGGGGGAGGGGGTGGGGAGAGAGCGTGAGAGATGGGGGGGAGAGGGGGGAGGGTGTGCGAGACAGAGGGGGAGGGGCTGACTGGAGGAAGGGGGGGTGCCCAGGGGAAGGAGGATGGGGGTGCGGGGATGGGGGGCGACCAGAGGTTGGGGGGTGTGTGGGGGGGGGGGAGCATGTGTGTGCAAGGGTGTGAGACGGAGGGGGAGGGGGTGCGACTGGAAAGGGGGGGGTGTCCGGGGGGGGGATGGGTGCAAAACGGAGGGGATCGGAGGCGAGCGAGGGGGGGGGGGAGGGGAGGGGGGCGACTGGAGGTGGGAGGGTGCGTTGGGGGGGGGCGGGGCTGCAAGACGGAGGGGAGGGGAGGGGGGTGCGAGACAGAGGGTGAGGGGCGACCAGAGGTGGGAGGGGCAGCGTAGGTGGGGAGAAGGGAGAGGGAGGGCGTGCAAGTGGGGCGACTCACGGCGGCACGGTCCGTACCGTACCGACCCAGGAGATATTCGAGTCGCCGCGGTACGTTGATCCGGCCAACCTTGAGTCTAATACAAAGATGCCAGTTTTGTCGAGGTGGTAAAAACTGCAAGTGGCCCCTGATGAACCAGGATCAACATCATTGCCTTATTAAGGTTTTGCTACTTCAGTAGACTCTGATGCAATCAGCAATCTTGAGTAACCAATGCGTAGATTCATGCATTCTTTTCCGGTCAGCAAAGAAAACAGAATTAAATCTGGTGAAATAGATTTGTGGTACATGAATAGGTTTATCAAAAACATGTTTATGATAAATATGTTTATTATAAACATGTTTTATATTCAAGGTTGGTTGTACTGCGCAGATTGACTGTGCTGCACAGATATGGCCGATTCTGGGTGATTCCGGCTGGATTGGGATCGGGATTGGCGGGGTCCGATCCTCGACCCCGATCCTATCCGGAATTCCATGACCTCAACTCCAGATGGGTATGCTAGAATCCAAACCTTAAGTAACCTCTGAAGTCTGAAGGAGTTAATATCTTTAACAGTTTATGAAACATATATTTAATATGTTATATGGGTTCTGTCCCTGTGCCCATAATCGGAAGATTCTTGGTTTATCATTTCATGCACATCTAGGTTGTTGTGGAACAATCTCATGGGTAGAAAAACTTACCCAGTAGAGGACTACCAATCTCCCATTTGTCATTGTCGATAGGCAAAAACATGTCATTGATATACCATGTAGTGTGGTTAACTTGTAAAATTTTGAATGTTTAACTCTCTTAACTGTGTGTTATGTGGCCGAAAGGCTGTGCAATGTTTAATGGGATGTTTAGCATGCTTGGGTACAGGTTAGTGTTCACTTTGTGCCCACGTCTGGGAATAATGGGTATTACTGGTTTTGTTACTTGTGGCCAAACAACAGAGTAAGTGTATGAAGGTCATTATAACTTTACATATTTGCTGAAAATCCTGTCTTTCTGCTTTCATTCATCAACAGGTCATGGCGGCTTCGGAGATCGCGGGAGGGGCTTTGGTGGCAGCCGTCCTTACAACTGATCTCAAAATGCCGGAGGCACCAGATTCTCCCAGAACGGAATTTCTCATGTTTACAATTTGTCAAAATGCTTGTTGATTGATGAAACTTTACACAACCTTCGTTGATGCATCTACTAGAATGGACGAGGGGGACTGTGAAGCCAGAGAAATCGGAGGATGTAAAAAATCATAGCTCTGTTAGGAAATGCAGGCGAGATATGTAACATAGGGTTAGTTTTTTTTTTTTAAATCACAAAGTTTTTCCTTAATTGTGGTAGAAGCTGGGCTTCATTCGACGTTCTTATTGTGCTGACTCCGTTTGTTGGGATTCATTCAAGCATTCAAGCAGTGGAAATTATCTGTTTATCGACTTTGGGTGTCTCTGGCAGAACTTTTTGTCTGGAAGCTGCTCCCTTTTCTTTCACTTCAGGTTGAAAAGTTCTACTCACTTGGTGGTCCAATGATGTTGGACAGCAACCCTAGTGAATTCTCACAATTTCTCCATCTTTCGACCTAATGTAAGTAACATTTGGAGTTTAATATCTTTTGTTCAGGATGATGATATGGAAACTTACAGTCCTGATAAAACGTTCCAATGGGTGCTCTCAAATAAAGGCTGTTTGTTCCATGGAGCAGGGAAACATTCATTGGGGATCTTTTCGACGATAACAACTTAGCAGGCACTTGCCTGTTCCAGAATGGGATGGGTGAACTGGCCCTTCAAGATAGCGAACTTAAAAGCTTCTCTGTTAATGTGCTGTGTGAAATTGATCTGTGTCTCCCCAAAAGGGAGCCTTTCTTCATTGCCGTACTTGGATTTTACAGGCAAGTTGTCCGACTAGAATCATAGAGGCAGACAGAGAGAGATCCTTCATGGCCCTACACCCATGTGAGGGGAACCTTCAAGTTTCTATACGTTTTAATTAATTATTGTGAAGGCCACTAGATTTTGGAACTCATGTGCTAGAGTCTGTTAGCATCCAATTCAAAGTCCTAGATTGAACCTTCTTAAGTCAAGACAAATAAAATAAAATATCTTAGAAAAGGTGAGTTGTGCAACAGTCTAAAAACCAATCATACTCGTCCTTATAAGATGCTTTTCATGTTGAAATCAACAACTCCAAAAAAATAGCTTTCAACTGAAAATTTTATGAAAAGTGCCCATGAGGCGATAGCCATTTAAGGGATGTTAAGTAAGATCATGAGGCTATGGGATGATGATACACTTTATAGAAGAGCGGACTCGGGAAACATAGTAATACTTTGGATATTATGCATCTTTCAGTGGGAACTAAGCTGTCGTTTAGGTGTCTTCAATATATATCCATTATCTGATTATTACTTCAATTTGTTCCATAATAATAGTCAGGAAGTATAACTAATCAGGCAACCATTCGGGTAAATGATTAGATTTAGGCAACGTTTGGCAACACCGGTGGCGGAGATTTTTGTGTTAAAATCTCTGACAACAGTGCAAGTGTTTCCAAATAAATGTAGGCGGCATCGACTTTCGCGTAGCTCAGATTTTGTGGTGAGGAGAGAGAGAGAGAAGTTGCAGCTTCTTTCACGGGAGTTGAAAAGCGGTGGAAGACCCGTTTTTAGATCGCTTTTGGGCAAGGGTGACGGAAAGAAGAAAATGGTGATGGAGAGATTTTTTTTTTTTTAACATTTTTGCTGTCCGTTCGCGAGCGCGCACGAATGACAAGACCTCGTCGCCCGTGTCGCAAAAGGTGCAATTGACAAGGTGTCACAGCACTTCGCGCCGCTGTACTTTACAAAATCGGATTTTTCTGATTTTTACTCTTTAACAATTGATACCAGACGTTGTCTTAGTGTTCATTGACGAGTTATAAATCTATCATTAGACTTGGAGAGGGGCTTCTTGCACTTGCGGGGTTGCCCATCTTAGGGGCACAATGGGGTGGATCCTGCATATCCACGCTGCAAGATCCACCCCTTTGTGCATGTGGCGGGAACAAGGTGAGTAACTCTGCAATTACAACAAATTTTACCAGTGTGTGTACTAATCTTGGCTATTATATAGTATCAAAAAAATGCTTTTATATGTGTAACCTACGGATGTAAAATTTTCCTTCAGCATGGGAAAAGAAAAAGACAACTTTTCCTAGAGCTACATGATTGAATACCATAATCGTGAACACCAAGCTGTCAGCTGTTTCACCTGCCTGCTAAAGATAATCTCAGTTTTTTTTACTGTTCAGGTAGATGAAAGACCAAAGTTTGTGATTTAGCTGGGCTCAAATTTTGTCAAAACATTCTCATTAATGAGTCATGACTCTCACTCCCTGATCTTCCTTCCAATCGCAAGCCACATATGGGTAAATATCTTGTGTGAAACTTTTTTGTCAAATTGTGAAAAGTGGAAGTTGTGCTGCCTTTGAAATTTTTTTCCCACTCATCATTCATGTGTCTAAATCTCTCTCATCACTTATGGAAATAGATTGTTGCAAAAGCTGATCAGGCCACTTGTGGATCACGATTGAAATCACCTCATGCATGGGTGTTTTCAAATGCTGCCTTAAATCCAATGCAGGAAATTGGCTCTATAAATTCTACAGATTTTGCCCAAAAAACAAGTGGGTATCAATCATTGGATCCAGATGACTTCCTGTTCTGTGTAAATTGTTTTTGGGTTGATCACTCCATCAGCTAGTGCATGAGATCGCTATGCTAGCGATGATTAAAGGAGGATGCATGAAACCTTAACTAGTCCTTTTCCCCTTCCACATAACACAACATGTTGGCACTGTGTCCAGATCTCGAATGTTAACTTATCTGCAGATATTTCTGACCTTAAAATTATAGAGAAAGACTTAGTATATTTTTATATTGCACTTAGTGTAATATAATTAAGTAATAAATTCATATGACATCTCTCATATGGAGAGTGATAAAGTGACAATCAATTGTTAGATGTCATATGAATTTATTGTGTAGTCATATTACACTTAAGTGTAATATAAAAATACATTAAATTTTTCTCAAAACTATATTGTCAACAGCCAAATTAAAACATCATCTGTCATATAAATAGAATAGTGAGACTTCATGGAGTCCGTAAATTCTAACCGATTCCTTTAGCATTCTTCATTATAGGAGTTTTTTTTAAAATTTAATATCGGTAATTTCTCCCATGCAAACGATTATTCCTATGTAAATGACTATTCTGTCCCATGAGTTAAAGTCCATGTTGTTGAAATTGTGTTTATAGGCCTTCCTTCCATCAACATTTAGATTTTAGGGGTTATATATGCTTCTACATTGTATCAAAGTAGATTTCATCCTGTAAATCTCACGTCATTTTTATATTCACATGACCGTCGGCAAATGTGGGCGGTTCCATCCCATAGGTCCCATGTCATTTTTTATTGATATTAAGGTGACTTTTGCTTTATATAGGGCCCCCAAGTGTACGCGTGTGTTGAAATTATCACACATCAAATAATTTAAAGATGTACTTGTGGTTATATATTTAGTGTGGCCTTCCTCCCTTTTACACCTAGGTATTGGAGGTGAACTTTTACATATGTTTTTGCACAGCTATGGATGGAGGTGTCTTCTCTGAGTCCTCATACCTGTCATCACAATTACAAAGAAGAGACCTCAGGCATGTGGCTGTGTACTGCTAATAGCAAATCAGTACCAGCTACTGTTGAATCAGAAGCTATGAAGCACAGTGTGATTCTAGAGCACTAGCCTGAGCCCTCTGTACTTGCAATGGTGTAAAATGTTAACAAGAACGGACTTCTGCAACGCCATGTGATTCATGGAAGCTGGCATTTATAAAGTTTTTGAAGTACTGCTAAAAGTTCTTGAGCCCACATCAACAGTCTCTCGTCTCAGTACCATCCATACGATATGTTACAAGAGAGAAAAATGTATTGTCATTGTATATTATATTTTGATTAGGTAATAAATTCATATGACTTTTAATAATTAGATTATTATTTTATCACTCCTCGTATGATAATTATTACATAAATTATTATATAATTTATAAGTGTAATAAAATATAATATATAAGTGTAATAAATTTTTCTCGCTCGAAGAATATCCAGTACTTGTCATGATTCTTTATGATCGATTCTTCGCAGCAGTTGATCTACAAAATACGTTTTTAGAGGCATACATACGGAGAGAGAAAAGTTTAGTACATTTGAAATTTGTATTTGCACTTATATTTTTTATTTTTTATTAGATGAGTACATTATATCGTGCATCCTTAATGCATTGATCAATGTAAAAATAAGAAATGTAAGTACAAATTAAGTAGAAGTGCAATAAAATTTTCTCAATAGGAACAATTACAAAGAAGATGCTGAACAACATGACTGGAGCTTCAAAACATGGATCTTTGATCGATGCAATAATTTTCCGGTACGTGGATAGCTTCTTGGCGTACATGAGTTGGGTTCCCAGACTTGTATCCACATACAAGCTAGAAAGCATTTAGTAATATCATCTTGCGCACATGCCAACGAGAAGGAGCAAATCCAACATGAGCTCCATCTAGATTCTTGGACATTACTGATCACAAGCTAGAAGAAGAGAGGATCACAGGATTTGAATGCCCCCATTAAGAGAAGGGAAAAAAAAGCACATCCCACGAAGTGATATACGAGAACTAAACATATGGATCAACCCAACTAGACAACTGATATCTTGGCAGAATTCTGCCATTATTTCTCTCTTAATGGTTATTGCTAGCTACAACTATTTCTTTCCCTTATTTAGTTCTACTCTTCCTCACCCTAACAGCAAGAAACACGTACACACACGCACGCACCAGCTAGCTAGCATAAACCAACCCTGAGTGGACTCTGACATGAAGACGAGAGGAACCAGATCACAATGCAAGGGAATCTAAGGAAAACAAGATCTAGGAAGAGGAGGGAAGCCATAAGAGACTCAACCACGGATGAGACCACAGGAGAGAGACATCAGCAACATGGCGGCTTCCTTCTCATCCTGGGGGAACACGCGCTGGAGACCCGGATTCTTGCTCAAATCTAGAGCGAAGTCGTCGAAATGGAGCTGCTTTGAGGTCTGTGCCGAGGTGAACTTGCACCTTTTCTTAAAGGGCATGGTGCTGTCCCCATCTGACATCTTCTCTTTACGCAGCAGCTTTGATGGTCCAACGGCAGGTATCAAGCCAGCAGCTGCCGCCATGGCCCCCCTGGCCTTCCTCCGCCTTATTCCACAAGCATTGCAAAGGGACTGCACAAGAAGGCAAAGGTCAAGAGACAATACCTGAAGACCAGCAGAGGGGGGAAAAAAATCCTTATCTGTAAATATACATATATATATATACGTACGTTAGAGAATAATTGGATCTTAATTGGATGGCTGAGTTTAGACTGAACGCTCTAGAAAAACTTAATATAGCTAATGAAACTGTATGAAGAGGGTATATATCATATGTTCTACCTTTGGACCAGAGGGGCCGCTCCGCCATAGAGGGGTCTTTGTGGTGTTACAGTCTGAACAGACCCTGATTATACCGCCGGAGCAGCTCAACTGGCCGTTCTTGTTGATGCTGCCACCGTCTGCCATGGATTGCTGCTGCTGATCTGAGCTTGTAGCATGGCCTCTCCAGAGTAGCCTGATCTGGTGATCCTATCCGGGTTCATCACCTTCCTCACCATCTTCACCTTGGAGGACAACCAGTGGGGGGAACCACTCTTCATACTTGAAGGGATCACGCTCGCTCTGGATGTAACAGTGTTCTTCTTCTTCCTGTCCTCGTCGTCTTTGCTGATCGGAAGCGGACTATTCGACGGCCGCCGGCTACTGTGCTGCCAGGTCGATCCAATCGACAGGAAGTGCTCGTCGGCCTAGACAAAGTTAAGATCAGTGTGTAAGATCGAGGAAAGACAGAAAGAGGGAGATTTAGCTATATATCATGAGCGTAGAACTAATTAGATCATGCATGACCGTGCAGGAACAAGTACAGCAAAAAGAGCTTCCTATATATATAAATGTCATTAGATCCGGACCGTAGAATTCTGTCATATATATAATTCAAAATTTTGTGTGCTTACCTCGTGTGCCTGTGGGTGATCAAGCTCATGATGTTCTCCTTGAAGTGGGTTGCTGAAGATAGCGCATGGAAATGGAGAAGGTAATTCGTAGACAGGCAGGAACACGTGGAGATCAAACCGACTGTGGCTGCCCTCCGAGGGAGTAAGATGATCAGAACACAGGCTGTGCTCAAAGGGATCCATGAGAGATAGAGCGTGCGTGTGTGTGTGTGTGTGTGTGTGTGTGTGAGAGAGAGAGAGAGAGAGAGAGAGCTATCCACTGTTGCAGAAGAACCAATACATATATAAGCTTGGAGGGCGTAGGAAGCAGCTGGGAACATGGATATTATAGACCTCATCACAAGGTTACAAGGAGAGATCGGAGATCCGGGTGGTCACCATGAAAAGGGGTAAATTTTCCCTCTCGTAGTGTGAAGGGAAGACTACAAGGGAGCCTATCACAAGGTTACAAGTTGTTCACGTGAGGCCGCTATCAATAACATTTTGCCCATCGATGTGGGTGAATGAGAGAGAGACAAATCAGACACTCCAACGATGACGTTGATACTGTACTGTGTTGATTTAGATGGGGGAAAAAGCTCTCTTTATAAAGTGAAGTTGCATGATCATTAATTGTAGGTTAGAGATTTAGTAAAATAAATTGTTGTAAGATAAATTTAGTTCTTTTGACATATCATGTTATAGAGATCAAACAGATGTATTTCATGAGAAAATGTAAAAGGAAATTCTAAATTTGGCATACTCCAAAAACTATATATATAATTTAAATCCCAGAGTTCATGAGTTAATTAGCACCTTTTGGACTCTATGTTTTCTAAACACTTCGCTGGTAAATTCACATCAAATAATAGTTAAAATTTCAATTAATTTTAGAAAAATATAAGTCGTGATATCGTTGCCGGCTTTCCGATCTTTAATAGAGATGATCGCGACGGGCTCGAGATTGGATCTCGGATGATGGAGAAGAGGAGAGGTAACAAATATTTGACCTATTTTTTTTGACCTGTAAGATAGTTGGCAGTTGGTCTCTGAGATACGGATCTTGAAGATGACCCTCCAATAATTAAATCAATAAGAAAAAGAGTTCAATCCGAACATAGAGTTAGACGAGGGAGAAGGTGTGATGAGACTACATCAAGTGTTGACACCCGACCTCTTTTCCCTTATCTATGACTGTTGACCTCTTTACGAAGATGACTCCACTTGGGAGAGACTAATTGACATCTTGTATATGATTAGATCCCCCTTTAGAGACTCTTGTCTTCTCTTTCTATCTTATGCTATGGGCTGTCTTGGGTCAAGTCTATTAAGCAATTTTGGGGTGGCGCAGGGACCATATCAGATTGATTTCGATCGATATGCATCCCAAGCAGATGTAGCCTGATGGGTGTGTGTACTGGATTAACATTCAAGAGATATAATGTCATAAAATGTTACAACCGCATCACATATACATCTTTCAAACCTTTGCTTAATTATGAGCAACTTGTGACAAGTCTGCAAAGTTCCATACTAAGAACAGAAAAAAGGACCTTGTCCGGTCACTTTTGATAACAAGACAAGCTATTAAATCGGACAGTTTAAACTCGATATGGCAAGCCCAATTTTTCCCTTTTCCAGTTCTGATCACATGGGTACGTAAGCTATCATAAGTTAAGTGCCAACTAGCAATCCTAGTACTAGACCACTTAATAGTCTCTTAGATATGATAAGACATGTAATCTACGGAGATAAGGACCTATACATATATATCTGAGTACCTTATCTCTGTATCAAACCGGGCAGACATGAGAATAGCAACAGCTAAGCTAAAGCTAACTTGCGCTCTTAATTGTTTTGTGGTCAGTATCTTAGATATATTTGATATCAAAATAAATCTAAGATAGAGTGAAAATATTTTTAAAATTTTAAAAATATTCTTAATATTACCCTTGAGGAATAGACAGGGACATGTGGAGGTTATTACCTAGGACAATTAATGATACGTATCTACTATGTGGTGGTTGGCATACGCTCTCACCACTCTACTACTTCCTTCCCCAAAAGCCAATCGATTCCAGCAGGCGGACAGCTAGCCTCACATAAGCTTGGGAGCGTCGCACTAGCTACCCACCCCTGCACGTAACGGTCTACCCTTCTACAGTAAAAAAAAGAATAAAAAAAAGTTGTACCTTTTTCCATCTCGTTCATCAAATTTTGGTTCTTTCTTGCTCACCCTGCAACAACACTTTCGACCTTGAACATGCGATTAATGGATGAGCCTATCATTGCACTAAAATTCAAGTTGTTAACAATTGTGTAATAATGATAATTATTGTCTTTTCTTTTAACTTGGTTATCTCCATAACTTAACCCTCTTGATCATATGCCGTGATGCATGACTTCTTTGATAGTTTGATAACTTATTCACATATGCGCATATATCTATGTATAAGATATCTCAATTTATAACATTTTTTATTTGACAGACATACTTGAGAGGGTGAGAGAGAATTATCAAGACTTATCAACATTTATTGGTGATAAAATCCCGATAAGCTATCTATGTTATTAAATCACTCGTTTGAGTTAATATATTTGATAACTAACTGTTATCAAGACTTATTAGGTTATCAAAATGATAATTTACTATCGATTACTGTTGGTGAGGCTCATCAACACTCTTAGATATTATATCTATGATCTTATTCTGATACCATTTATTATTAGAATCAAATTATCATGATTTATATCAAAATTTGAATTGACTGTAAAATTCACTATCTTTCTCTTTGACTTAATTATCAACTACTACGAGTTAAATTTATCACATCTCGTGACTTAATCTTCCAAATCTCACATCATACAACCTTTCTTAATTACAAAAGATATTGACTCGAACCTCTACAGCTGCTACATCAACAAAATGCATAGGGTGAAGGCAAAAGACAGTAAATGACCAGGGAAGCTGGTGAAGACCCCCATGTACGAAGACTAGTACCAAGATTGTATTCTTCTTTTACCATTTCAGATATATGGATCGCCACCCTTTGCAATAATCAATATATTTAAGAATTTTTAAAATAATTATATTTTAATAACTATTTATCAAATATGTTCAATTCTAACATATTTACAAAAAAGTTCCTCTCCTTTACCGTATGAGAAAACTTATCTCACATGTCATGTCATTTTTTCTCTATATTCTTGTCTATGTTGCGAGGATGACAAGTTTTAAGATTGGGACATGTACACAAATAGTTTTAAAATTTTATAAATATTCTTACAATACTTACACAACAATATATTTTTACATATGTAAGCACCATTGATATATAACATACCAATGCACACAATTAACTCTCGACGTAGCTATATTCGAGTCTACACAATTAATCGAATTTTCAAATTGTGCTATATACACAAATAACTTTAAAATTACATAAATATTCTTAAAGTTACATAGATATCAAGAAATTATACAATTACGCAGTGTTACACATTTGCAAGTATTCTGTTACATACCAGTGGCGCTTGCAAATATGTAACATCATAATTGCGTAATTTTAAGGTATTTGTGTAACTTTAAAACTATTGGTATAAATGGAGCAGTCTTGAAAACTTGTCATTCTTCCAAATAATACTTTAATTAAGTAAGAGATGTCTATTTGTATAAATTCTAGCTTAATTGTGTAAGTTAGAGTGTATTTTTGTATATCTCAAGAGCTAATTATGCACATTTACTTTGTTACATACAAGTGATATTTGCAAATGTACAACCACTATATGTCATTTACAATTTTAAAAATATTTGTGTAACTTTAAGAATATTTGTATAACTCTAAAACTATTTGTATAAATGGATCAATCTTGACAACTTGTCATCCTTACAAATATTACTATAATTAAGAGATCTCTATCCGTATAAACTGTAGCTTTATTTGGAACGATATTTGTATATCTTAAGACTTAATTGTGCATATTTATTTATTACATGCCGGTGTTTGTAAATGTACACCACTATATAATTATATAATTTTAAGAATATTTATGTAACTTTAAGCATCCTTGTGCAACTTTAAAAGTTATTTATGTATATGACCCAATCTTAAAAATTTGTCATCCTCACAAACTTGACAAGGGATGATGGTGGCAAGGGATGATGTGGCAAGAGATGACATGGCAAGGATATACCAAAAACAATGGAGAAATACTTAATACACACCAAGGTGTGCATTAAGTATGGCACCCCCAGTAGGGGTGTGCCATTTGTCCTTTGGGGGATTATATAATATCTCCCCATCCCACTTTTTTAAACCTCAAAGGACAAATGACACATCTTTAATGGATGTGTCTTATAAGTTAGTGCACATCATTAGTGTGTACTAAGTATTTCTCAAAACAATGACATAGCATGTGAAGATGTGGCAAGTTGTTCACATAGACATACCTTCGTAAATATGTTAGAAGCGGATATATTTAGATAAATAATTATTAAAATATAATTATTTAAAAAATTCCATATATTTATCATTGAGGCAGCTCGTAGTCTTCGGACTTAACTCATGTATTGGAGAAAGGAAAAAAGAAAGAGCTAGTTAGGATGTGTTTATGACTTTTTTTCCCCCGTTGGCACACTACTCTATTCCTATTCATATTGAACAAACTTATTTATAATCTTTGTGTGGTTTCTTAGTAAACCTGACAGACTTAAACCTGAGAATTCTCGACTTAACTAGTGCGCAAGGAAGGCCTAACCATAGAGCCACTCCTTTCAGCGTTCATGAATAAATTGATCAATTATCCTCCATAAATTTTTTAAAAATGGTGTAATCAACAACCGGTCCATTTCTTGACAGGTTTCTTATTTTAAGTCATTTGACCAATTGTGTTTAACATCCGGTCCATTCCTTCTAAATACTTATTTTTAGGTTCAAAAGACCTTCCACCGTCAGTTAACTGACGGTGGAAGGCAGTGACCGGCGTCAGCCGCGGCCCACCTCGCCCTCGTCGCCACGCCCGGCCGCGCCGCGGCACCGCCCCCTCCTCCACCCCGCGGCACCGCCACCCCACCCCCCCGCCCCCGTCGCCCCCGCCGGCCGCAGCACCGCCACCCTCCTCCACCCCGCCGGTCTCTTCTCCCCCACATGTTTCAAGTTCTCTTCTCCCCCACCTGTCATCTCCTCCTCCTCCGGTCTCCTCTCCCCCTCCCGTCACCGCCCCCGTGTCCTCCCCGCCGGTCGCCACCCCTACGCCTGCTCCATCGACATCCGCTGCCGCCCCTGCAACCACCACACCCAGCCAGGCGCCAGTCGTGGCCCTGCCAACGATCCGAGCTGCGACGCTGAGCGTCTCGGTGTCTCTGGCCCCAGCCCGGTCGTGGCGCCTCCTCCCGTGGTGTCTCCTCCCCCCGTGGCCACGCCCCCTCCGGTGTCATCTCCTCCTCCTCCGGTCTCCTCTCCCCCTCCTGTCACCGCCCCCGTGTCCTCCCCGCCGGTCGCCACCCCTGCGCCTGCTCCATCGACATCCGCTGCCGCCCCTGCAACCACCACACCCGGCCAGGCGCCGGCCGTGGCCCTGCCAACGATCCGAGCTGCGACGCCGAGCGTCTCGGTGTCTCCCGCCCCAGCCCGGCCGCTGACACGACCCGTGTCCTCCCCGCCGGTCGCCACCCCTGCGCCTGCTCCATCGACGCCCGCTCCCGCCCTGCACCCACCACACCCAGCCAGGCGCCGGCCACGGCCCTGCCAACGATCCGAGCTGCGACGCTGAGCGTCTTGGTGTCTCCCGCCGCTACTGCTGCTGCCGCCGCAAACGGAGCCCTCATGGAAGATAGACGGAAGGGGGTTAAAATAATGGAAATTGGGTTATTGGATCTAAAAATAACTTTTCTAATCAATGGACCTAAAAATAAATAGGAGGTCAACAAATGGACCTAAAATAAAAAAACCCTTAAAAAATACAATAGGGTAAATTTGAAGTAGATTATATGATCAAAATATATGATTGGTTCAAGAGGAAAATAAATGATGAAGTCGGTCTAAAACTCTTAAGGGTCTGAGACGGCCTGATCTCAAGATCCAGATAATTGAGTGCTTAAATGGATGATTGAAGGATGGAAAATAAAGTTGTTGCTGTCGGCCGATGTCACTTTGAACATGTAAGAAATCAATCTTGGGATAGATCTCTTGAGATTGACTTTTCGATATTTGAATCAGAGGTCGGTCTTGATGAGGGAAGCAAAGTGAATATGAAGAGAATGAGAGAGAGAGAGGGAGAGTCGAGAATAGTGCTAAGAGATCTCGCAACTTCATTTCCTTTTACCTATGATCGCGGGGTTGTTTTTATAGGACGACAGAGAAGTCGAGAGGAGAAGATGAGATCTCCACTCCAAAATTTATGGAAGGAGTTGAAGCATTTCTTCTCAGATATATATTAATTGGAGCTGACCATGTGTTTACTTGCTCCGTATAATTGTCATAGTCCAAATTTTTCACCATGACTCCTCGTGTGGACATGGGCGAGACTTCTGCCTATAAGTATGTGCTAATTATGCGGTACATAATTGCTGGAGGCACACAATGACGATTTGGTTTACAGGTGTGGGGGTCCTTGTGCGGTACTTATGGTAGAATTGTCGCATCCATTGTAGAGCTAGGGTCGGACTGAGTTGGACCCAACAACCATTAGACTCGGGTCAAATCAAATTGGACCCATCATTATATATTAGGTGGCAGGCGTCCTCTGAATCTGAGAAGAGTAATACTTGATGCACAACATCAAATGTGCGTGCAAATTAAGCATCGATTGGATGCCCATCACATCACCGTGATTGTGGTGTGAGCTTACACGCACACTGTTGAAAACAGTGTGCACCAAGTATTACTCATCCGAGAAAACCATAAAACCCACAAAGATTCCAATGCTTAAACTATCTACCACAGCAGTTCTCCGCTGGAAATAATGTGTTCTAAAAAAAACCCATGGTACTTGAAACGTGTACGCGCATATGATATCAGAGACAGTTCGTAGGTTCTTCCATGTTCCTGATAAAATAACCGGCGTGCATGCGTATATGGACGAACTTCGCACATGTGCGGGCGTGGCGTGGGCATATATATGCATGCTTGTACGTGCACAGCTATTTACAATTATATGCATGTATGCGGGTTCTCTTCGAGAGTACTCCGCTTTGCGTACGTGTGCATGCCACTGTGCGAGAGAGAGACAGCTATAAGAGATAGAGGGAGAGCAATGTAAGAAGAACAAGATCTGGGCGGGGGAAGCTATACATGCGCAATATTATTCGTATCTAGAATATATCGATGTATATGTTCAAATATGGCCAGGATCTAGCTAGGTTCGGTCTACAAGAGACCCAACTGCAGCTGGAACCAACCTTATTTCTTTTTGTCATCACAATCACTGGATCGATCTTCATCAGCATGATCTATATATCTTGCATAGCGATGGAAAGATTAATTGCTGGTGACAGAAATTTGTCATATGTACATTGTATGTGAAGGCCACGTTGCAGTAATAATTTATTTTGCTGTCAAGTTCATCTCAGACACATCACGGAGCATATCTTATCTTGTTGGTATTGGATGGGAACGATTGGTCGGAAACAATCTCATCATTAAATTATATGATCACGAGCATGGATACGTTCACGGCCTGTCTGTCACTCCTGGGCAACCGAGAGAGATCTAGAGAGAGATGAAAGGGACGCATGCACAATATATATGTAAGGTAGAGTCTGATTTATACGTACGTGCAACGTCCAAGCGAGTGTAGTTTTCATGAGGTTCATGGTCTTGGCTTGGAGCTACGAAGACACTGTCTCCACCAGTCGCAGGGCCCATCTCTTTCTACCCTTTTCCTCTTCTTTCGTGTCCAAACAATTAACTGATCATGTCATTGCAAAGATGATGTTCCTTCTAATTAAGACACCAACGTAACAACGTTGGTTTGCCGTGCAAAATAGATTGGTCTAGTCCCTTTTCTCCTTCACTGGATACTCCGTTGAGTCATTAACAATCTAGCAATTTTCTTTTGGGCTTTTAAATTTGCTAAGTTAGCCTTTAGAGTCATTAATCTAGCGTTTTCTTTCTGCGCCGCGCCACACGTTTTCGAGGTTCTGAGTGCACCCTGCAATCCTTGGTGAGCGGTATACATCAGTCACTGCCACCGCGTATATACGTTGCCATTTATTGATGTGATTTACAAATTTATAGCAGAAATCTCAGTTGTTTTTGTTTGTAGCCATTATATAGCCAAGTTGCTTTCCGCGTATATACGTTGCCATTTATTGATGTGATTTACAAATTTATAGCAGAAATCTCAGTTGTTTTTGTTTGTAACCATTATATAGCCAAGTTGTTTTCTAGCCATATATATATATATATATATATATATATATATATATATATATAATTAGGGCTGTTCACGGTCCGGTTCGGTTCGGTTTGAACCTCTTTTTTGAGGAAACCGAACCGAACTGAAATTTTATTCAAACCGAACCGAATCGAAACCGAACCGGTTCGGTTCGGTTTGAACCAAAACAACCTTGGCGCGGGCGGTCTTGGGTTAAAAAAAAAAAAACCTTCTAATACCAAGCGCGGGGTAAACAGCGCGCTAGCCCACTGGGCTAGCCGCTCTTTTATGTTATACTTATTATTTTAATATATTTATTATATATTTCGGTTCAATCGGTTTCACTGTGCAAAACCGAACTGAACCATGGGACTTCTCAACCCGAACCTAACCGAACCGAATTGGCCGATTCGGTTCGGTTTTTTCGGTTTGAACCGAATTATGAACAGCCCTATATATAATGCAATGAATTTGAGATCCGTTTGAAGGAGGAGACATACCAGGCAACGTGTTTTCATATCATGAGAAGATCTATTCTAGCTACTTTCCTTGACACCTACTCGGAAATATGACGAGAACTCTCTCTCTCTCTCTCCATACATATATCTATTTTATATGGCTTGTTCCCCAGATCTAATAAAATATAATTACATGACAAGATATCCCCACACTTCAAATATTCTTCTTGGTCGCATAACATTTGTGAGTATTACCTTATTCAATATCTAAAGTAGCTAGCTATTCTTTTTCCCTCAGTCGAGAGATTCCTTTCACTTTTTCCTGCTCCTAATCAAATTAATCTTGTACTCCGAATTTGTGGCTTAATCACTTAATCACGTGGTTGCACACATAAGCCTAATTAATGCTACTGAAGGCCTCTTTGGTAATGGGTTGGAGTTAAGATAACTTCAACCCATGAACAAAGTTACACATGTGTAACCCATTTTTTACTTTGGTAATAATAGAGTTAACTTTGATCATACGGTGAGTTAACCTACTTTTCTCAAATACACTTTGGTAAGAACAAGTGAGTTAACTTACTTTGAGAAAAAGAAAAATAGTATTTAATGCTTGTGATGTGAGAGGAAAATGTGGTTAACTCACTTGAGTTAACTTTGTTCCTCCTCTAGAGGTGGGTTAGAAAAAGGTGGGTTAACTCACTTTTAAACCACCTTTAGCCCAACCCACAAAAGTTAACTCTAAACCACTACCAAAGCACTTTTTGAGTTAACTCTGAGTTAACTAGAGTTAACTCACTTTTAACTCAGAGTTAACTCCATCCAAAGAGGCGCTGAGGTTTCATAGATAAGCAGGCAATCACACCCCTAAAGCATAAGCAAACTTCTGATAGCTAGCAAAGTTTTCGTCGCCGCGACTCAAATTAATTTGTTATATATGGGAAGACCACACTAAATTAAGAAGCTCCAACTTCCCACAGGGAGCCAATGTTAATTAAGAGTACTCCAACTAAACGCACATATATATATATATATAATATATATATATATATATATAATTTTTTAGCTAGCCATGAGCACTGCAGAGAGGAGACACAGTAGTCCTTCTCTCTCCACTGCAGGGATCCTTGAAACAGTGCAGACCTCCGGCTCCTACTCATGCATGCTAAAAGAGGAAAAAGGAGACACGGCCTTTTTGCATTTGGGAGGCTGTTCAACTTCGCAGTTGCTTGCTGCAGTGCGAGTGGTGGTCGGAGAAGGCCGAAGTAGACCAAATTGAAATGGTCGACAGTGAGATCTCAAGTCTTATACTATTGTTCATGATACAGAGTTCAGATCTTCTAAGCCGAACACTGCTGGTGTTATATATAGAGACTCCATCGATGATATATATATATATATAATATATATATATATATCGACTTCGGTTGGGTCAATCGATTAGAACTCTTGCTTAAAAGTAAGAGGTCCTGAGTTCGATTCCTGAGGGGGGGTTTTAATTGATTTACATGCAATTTTCGAGGTGTGTAAATTCAGAGTTTTTCTGGTCAAGTGAGATAAAGGCAATACGGGTATACGGAAAGTAAGAGCTGTCAAATCCTGACTTTGGAGTTCACGAATACCAATCCTTAAGTCTACAAAATCACACGGAGCGAGATTTTCTCGTTATAAAAAAAATAAAAATAATATATATATATATAACTAGTTGCCCCCCTACGAGTGACGGCTACGACTATTAGAACACAAGTAATTGGCAGGCTTCGGACCAATCCAACAGTAGAAGAGGATCCGGGGCTTTAACAGTGCTATGGGGTTCACTGCATGGCCCTCAATTATTCGGGAGGACCAGGACCACCAGCTCTTGCCATGTACTGGATACTTGAACGCCATAGGCGACAAGGTTCTCAGGAACAGGAGGACCACTACTTCCTCCCATGGACGCTCTCTGCATCGGGATTCCAAAAACATCCGGTTTGCGGCGTTTGCCCCAATCGGGGTGTTGGTCTGCATACGGAGACGGGTGTTGGACGGTTCTGGTGGGCGAGGTGGGGCAAAGGTGGCCCATTTGGTTAGATGGGCCTGCCCCGTGCCCACTTGTGGCAGGCCCGTGCAAGTGGTCAACGCACTTAGTGGAAAGCCATGTCGCCCAAGAACTAATTAGAAAAATGGTTAATAACACACTTCTTCGACACATTTTCTTAGACATGTACCAAACAAAACACACCATGATCTCTTCTTTTATGCAATGTTTACTGCATTACTTCTGCCGAGTGATGACGTGGCACATTTTTATTGGTTTGTGTCAAGTTTTTGGTGCCAAAAAAAGTATGTTAATTAATAAAACGGTTCCCAAGAAATAATGAGAACAGAGTTAATTATCGAGCGAATCCCACAAACAATTAGCTAATGAGAACAGAGCTAATTGTTCAGCTCAAGAACGGCGAAACGTACGTACGAATATATAGTTATTAACATGTTAAATATTCCTATATTCTTGTGCTGCTTGTGAAATTAAGTTTCGCAAAGAAGATGTGTTCTTATATCCTGCTCGTACATACTTTAATTTTCTTGTAATTAAGGATAAGACATGCATACTTACAGTCAAATGAAACTTCCAAATTAAGTAAACAGGAGCTAGCCTTGGGATAAGTGGCGCCCACTGATTGATCACGAGAGTCGACCTCATGTCTCTACGTCCATCATGTATGTTCGTCGTTCCTGTCTACTACCTAATTTAAGACGAAACAGTACCGGATAGCCCACCCTGGCACGCTTTTTGTTGGGACATGAAATTAACTTGAAGCAGGCCATGTTCTTCCAGGAATTAAGTGAGCCGTTCCCAAGAGCGCAGGTATGTATGTATATACACATGCATGTGGTCTTCTCTATATTGATCTAGATTCTAGAAGCATTAATTTGTTTACATGAAATTCGTCACGGAAGTATGCATGAAAGAGCTAGCGGATCGGTGAACGGGGAGAGAGAGAACCTAGAAGAAGAGGATCCCCGTTCGGTAATGTAAAACTCCGGTTTCTGCAGGTTTCATATTATTGGTAGAATAAGCATACAAACTCTCGGCGAATGTAAAGGGCCTGGATCCCCTACGTACACATCTATTGGATCAACGCTAAACCCTAATTACTCTCTCTCTCTCTCTCTCTCTCTCTCTCTCTCACACACACACACACACACACAAGCGTATTCTCTCTCTCTCTCTCTCTTTCGTATATGATGCACACAAACAGACACTTGCACTCTCTCTCACATGCATAGCGAAAACTCACTGTCTCTCTCACACAGACACACATACAAGCATATTCTCTCTCTCTCTCTCTCTCTCTCTCTCTCTCTCACTCACACACACACACACAAGCGTATTCTCTCTCTCTCTCTCTCTCTCTCTCTCGTATATGATGCACACAAACAGACACTTGCACTCTCTCTCACATGCATAGCGAAACACTCACTGTCTCTCTCACACAGACACACATACAAGCATATTCTCTCTCTCTCTCTCTCTCTAGCTCTCTCTCTCTCTCTCTCTCTCGGTTCTTTTCAGTAACTTAATTTCTTGATATCTTGCAAAGACACAATGCCCTGAGCAACACCACGCGATCCTCTCATTGCACCCATCACCATGCCGACATGCTGGCAGACCCCCCCCCCCCCCCCCCCGGCGTCCCTGCCATCACCAGGGCCAGAAAGCCGAATTAATACCAGGAAACGGCCAGCAGAATTGCCAGGGCATATGCACCGTCGGGTCGTTGTCTCTTCTCCCCCATTTGAATTATCAGGTTTGGAAGCATGCAGGACTGCTACGCAAAAGGCTCTGTGCTCAACCATCTGCGAGCATATATGTTTGTCCTCAAGAACGTCCACCACGGGAGAATGGAGGATAGCGATCGCCGTCGACGCGCCTAATTACAAATTTACAGATATATATGATGGTCCTGAAAAATATATGGTGCAGTGCAGAGCCTTGTCGCCGCGGTCCCCGTTTACACAGCAGTTTGCTGACTCGATCGCCTATATATATATATATATATATTATATATATATATATATATATATATATTTTTACAGATATATACGACTCTGTACCTAGACTGCAGGCAGGCCCCCTTGCAAGCAATTAAGAACGAAATTTTATATAGTATAAGAAATTAATTAAGTGCTGCCGCTACATATATATGTACATATATAATCCTCCCCTGAAGAAGAGTCTTTAGTTGTGTGTTGTTTTCAGGTTTGTGGCTCCTTCTCTTTAACTCTGACCTACTCTTTGATATAGGAGAGTTTATTGAACTTCGAATGACCCGTGAACGAAGTTGTAACTATGCAGTGTGTTATACCGTGGCTAGCTTCATATGTATAGTAAAAAAAAGAGAAAAAGAAAGATCTTGTCACATTTTCAACTAACTAATAAAATTATTTGGAGAGTATTCTACATTATTTTTATTGCCCTCTTTAAAAGGGTACTAAGTATTTCTTTTGTTTAATAGCATATAGTTGAATTCTTTTAATTAGCTACACATTTAAGTGTGATAACTATTGATTTGAGAAGAGAAAAATTTGCTGCACTTTTCTCATGTATTTTTAGTATATTTTTGCACTTTTTATTGATTAGACATAATATATGAACAGTACATTGATCAATGAGAGATATTTAAAATGTATTAAAAATACATGAGAAAAATATGACAAAATTTTCTCATCCGAGAAATACTCAGTAAGGTGATGCACCCACTTATAAAGATGTGTTATTTGTCCTTAAGAGTTTAAGAAAATAAGGGTAGATGAGATATTATAAACTCTCAAAGACAAATGGTACACTTCTAATAGTGCACACCTTTTAATGTAGACTAAATATTTCTAATAAGATTTGGCATGTTATCATCCTCATTGTGGGCTGCTCACATGGAATATACTCGCCACATCAAAATTTGTTGCACTTTTAGGTGTTTGAGCAATTATTAATTACTTGAATAATAATATTCTCGTATGGTGCTTGTCGGTTATTTATTAGGGAAACGGGACGTGTAAATGATTTGCACGTCCAGATATGTTAGGGCGCGCCCTAAAGGGGGGGGGGCATGTGGGCGCACCGTGGCGCGTCCTTGCAGGTAGCATTTCTCATTTTATTAACAAAAATTTCCATTGTAAATATATAACTTGTTTGCATGGGGAAGCTAGTCAGGACGTAAGAATAGTGAGTGGAAACGTTAAAATTTAAGCCCGGAATAAACCGGGTTAGATTGAAAGGTAAAGAGTGGGAAAACAAGTTGGTCACACCTTTTTAAGGGTTATTATGCGATGCAGGTTCAAGTAGATCGACCCATGATAATTACACCAGAATGCACCTTACAAAAAATATTAGATAAATGAAGCAGCTGGTCAGATTGATCAGGTCTTCTTTTCCGACCGAGAGAGAAAAGGTTCGCGTCCTTTTCCTCTCTGTTTCATATAAAATTTCAAGTTTCACATAAATCTAGAGCATCAAATTTAGTTAACATAACAAATCTTAAATTTAAATATTTATTATTTGAGAAAAAATTATTGTACTTGAGGAAGTGTAATAAATATAATTCACGTGGGATGACAGCTCATGGAACATTCGCGTGATTTTCTTTTTTAAATATAGTCTTTCTATTTTGGAGCCCAACACTCCTCTATTTTAGAGCTCAAATTTTTTTTTGAAACTTAATTTTCTATTTTAGAGCCTAAAAATAGTTTAGCTCCAAAACAGAAAGTAAGTTGGACTCTAAACTAAAAAAGTTGAGTTCTAAAATAAAAAGGTTGTGTTCTAAAATAGAAAATTAGATTTTAAAAAAAAAGTCCTAAAAAATAGTTTGGCTTAAAAATAGTAGGCAAGTTAGGCTCCAAAATCAAAACGTTGGACTCCAAAATAAAAAGGTTAGATTTCAACAAAAAAAAAATCATGTGACGTCCAATAAAACACCACATGGGTTGACATCTTACGTAGATTGTACTTACTGTATTTTTTCAAGTGTAATAAATTTTTCTCTTATTATCTTCTAAGAAGGACAATGAATGTGATGTGGATTATCTTTTAAGTAATTTTATTGGTAAAAAATCTGACAATATATTTCTCTCTCTCTTTTATTTTAACCGATAAAATTATTTGTAAGGCAATCACATCACATTTATTACCCTTCTTGAGAGGTAATAAGCATTTTTCAAATCTACTATGATATGAGCAGGTATAGTAAAACAAATGAATTGGGTCTAGCTAGAAGGATCGGACGCCACCGATCCGAACCCGTTAATGCAGTCTTAGCCATTTTGCCGTTTACCCGGTTTCCAATACCCACTTGCCGTTGTTGCCGTATGTGCTTGGAGTTACTCTTGTGATTGTGCATAGAAGATGCGTATCCTTTTTGGGAACAATTAGGTACGTGCATGGGAGATATGTATCTTTTTGTGGGCACTATCGGGTAGCCTTTTTTGTGAGATGTATATCCTTTTTGTGATCGTGCAGAGGAGATAAATACCCTTTTGTGGTCGTGCATGGGAGATACGTATCCTTTTTGTGATTGTGCACGGGAGAAAAGGTATCCATTTTGAGTCTTCGGGATGGAATCTGGTCCCGAAGGTTGGTCTGGTAAACTGCAGCAGGGGGTTAGAACAACTAAGGTTCACCGTACTGTTCGCGCAGATTGATCGTGTCGTATACTTGTTAGAATACAGTGGGAAAATAGTTTATTTGATTTTTTTTTATAATTTTGTGACTTAATGAATATTTAAAATGAGTAAATTTTAAAAGAAGACTCTCCATTCAAGCTCAAGATAGATTCTTCATCTCTTCTCATACATGGACTCTTTTTCTAACTCGATATTGTACTCTCTCTCTCTCTCTCTTTAATATATTCTAGAACTCTATAGGATAGGAAAAGACTATCACCACGTGAAGAGACCTCTGGAGGCTCTGCTCACTAAGCCCATCCTCCCAAAATCAAAGGAGAAGTCGTTTTCAATGCTGCATCATTTCTCTCTCATATCTTCCAGAACTATCAGAGATATCACGCCTTCTACAGTCTGAAAATGAGGTAATATGCTTACGAAGTCTTCATCAAAGTTGTTCTAATCTTCTTCAACTTCGTCTTCGAAGTGGAATCACCTCAATTGATGGTATGTGCCCAAAATTATAGTAGATTATTCTTCACATTCTCTCTCATATCATGATATATATATATGATTATCATACATTCCACATCTCAAACGAGGGCGTATCTCTTTGAGGTTTCTTCATGAAAGTTGTTCCTCCATGACTTTCTCTACGATATCTAACTAGAATCACATCAAATGAAAGTCTGTACTTAAAGATACAGTGGATTATTCTTGACATTATCGCTCATATCGCGATCCAAACTAGTAATGAGTGCGGCCTTTCTACAGCCTGAACGAGGGTGATCCAGTCTTTGGGCTCTTCATGAAGGTTGTTCATGATATGACCAATATATTCTATTAGGTCAACACCAAGAATCCGAAAACAGAAACAAAACTATAACATATTAAAATTTATAATAAAATATTAATATGACACTAAGAAATTAAAAGAGATAATAAATTATATGTAAGACATGATCATTTATATAAAATATAATTATCTTCAATTTTAGAATATTTTTATATTATTAATATAATTTTGGTACTAAATTTTATTGTGTGCACTTCAACGAGACGACATTCGATTCTAAAAATAAAGTCAAATATGAAGTCATCATAATTACTAAAAAATATATTGATTCTAAAAATATAAAATATTAGGAATTATTGATGTATAGACGTTAAGATTAAGTCGACCTAATAATTTTTGAGATAATTTTTATTTGACAAAAAATAATTTAAAAAATAAATTATAATTACTATAATTTGTATCATCTCTTAATTAGCTTATGTTTAAAATTTCATCTCAATTAGACACCATTTCGAACACTTAAGTGCACACAGGGTTTGCTGCAATACGGCGAACTCTTTGTGCACTTCAACGGGACGATATTTGATTTCAAAAATAAAGTTAAATCTGAGGTCCTTATAATTACTAAAAATATATACTGATTCTAAAAATATAAATATCAGGAGTTATGATGTATAATATTGAAATCAAGTCGATCTAGTGATTTTTTTAGATAATTTTTACTTGACAAAAAATAATTAAAAAAATAAAATAAAATTATTATAATTTATATTATATCTTAAGTAGTTTATGTTTGAAATTTCATCCCATTAGAGTGATTCAACCGTGCTTGGATTCGCGAGAACTTAGACACGGTACGATTCGCATGTACTGCGGCGCACCACGAGAACAACAAGAGATGCCAATACCTAATATCTATGTTTATTGTGTTGCAATAAATGCACTTCTCATAACTTCTTTTTTTGATAGACGGAATGTACTACTAATATATTGATCAATAAAAAGTTATAAAAATATATTTATTACACGTTTGCTTGGGCAATAAATATTTCTCAACCTATGGCTGTTGTCATGAGAGAAGCTTCAGTGCTTCACAACACTGAATTAATAACTACTGAGACTATTTGAGTATTGACAACTTCACGACCATGTGCAAGGCGAGAAACACTTGGATGGTGCCCGCTTTAATGTGGGGGAGAAGTTTGCACACATGTAAGGACTACACATTAGAAGGTAGAGAAAAATTTAGTGTACTTGAAATTTACACTAGTACCTATATTTTTTTTACTTCTCATTGAAATGGATATATTATGCCTTATAGTACATTGACTAATGAGACAGTAAAAAATGCAAGTACAAGTGTAAATAAAAAATACAATAAACTTTTCTCTACAAGGTAAATCGACTACGGCATTGGATGCATTATTTCATAGCTGCTGCTCTACGTATATAGCTAGAGTCGGACATCCATACAAACCACGAAACCACATGTGGACTTCCATCCATGAAAAGCTTATAAGCTGCGAAGAGTAACAAGTTGGGATCTCCATGGACAAGAATAAAGATGCTAGACTTTGAAACGGAAAGAGAGATTTAAACCCGGCATTTTGATGTTCGCAGATGTGGATTGTCCAAGAACATTCCTGTGTCCTCTGACATTCTACAATCTTTCTTCTAAGAAGTTTTGTCATTGTAGTGTGGTTAGGTGAAAACTGAGACTTCCCTATGTTTGAATGAAAGTTTTGCCAATACAAATTTGAGTTTTTTTTTCCGACTACTATCTTGTAGGGCTGTCAATGGGCCGGGCTGGTCCGATAGACCCGTGAACTTGACACGATTTTGAGCTAGATCGTAAGACTCTTTTCGACTTATGAATTTTTAATAGAGCCTAAAAGCCCAACCCGACTAGGCCCATAAGCCGGATTCGGATTTTAAGTTCGACTTGATGGGTCGGCCAAACCCGTTCTCTTTTCTTTTTTTTTTTTCTTTTTAAATCTTAAATTTTATTTAGTTAAACTTATGTTATTTTACTTATTTAAAAATTAAAAACTCTCTTTTCAAACAAATTAAATAAATAACATCAAAACTCTAATTAATTAAGTGAAATTATAAATTTTATATTATTAAATATATTATATTTATTATTAATTTAATTTTTATTTAAATATTCGGACCGAACCGGAGCTTAATCGGACTTTATAATTTTGTAAAAGTATTAAGCCCAACCCAACGCGGTTCAACATTGTTCGGATTTGGGTCAGACTTGGACTTGTATATCGATGAGTCGGACTTGAGCCGAGCTCATATAAACCCAACCCGGACCCGGCCCATTGACAGCCCTACTATCTTGTCTGTTATCTTTGTCAATGACCATATACTACTGCATGCCCAAATACAAGAGTACATGAGAAGAACTTCCTGGGAGACTGTTGTTCCTGGTATAGGATTTACAAAAGGCAGCATGGGGTATGTTGCTGGTCCAAAGTCCACATGGCCAGCTTCTTCAAAGTCTGACAGCATTTCAAACAACAATGCAAAAGGCCCTAAGAGCAAAAGATAATACTGCAGAAATTTCATTCCAGTGACTGCACCGCATCACCAGACACAGATAAGCGGGAAGATAGGCAAAAGCAGATTAGTGCTATCAAAAATATGGATGTAAAATCGAACCTACGTGCTTTCTTATTTTTTGAATCTTCTTTTCAAAAGATTGCTTGAACCACATGTCGAAGTATCTAGTTCAAGTAATGATAAAGGATAAACAAGGATGGTAAAATCAACTTGCTTTGAGTTGTGTATGAAGTAACGAATATTAAGAAGGGAAGCTTGTAGTGTACACAGAAAATTAGAAACGTTGGCAGCCATGGAGGAGACTGGGAGCATATGTTCCCAGCGATTTATGTACATGGTAAAAGGAGAGGAGAGAGACCTCCATTCCCCAGGAGCACTGAAACAATTGAAGATGTGAAAGTGATTTGAGATTACGCAGTTGCGACTGCCTGCTCGTCGGCCATCTGTGACACTGGGAGAAGGGTGCAGATAAGGTTGCGGTCACCATAAACATTGTCCACACGTCCTGATTATAACACACAAGAACATTCAAACAGTTTTAGTTCCAACTGCTTCACAGGAAGGAACAACTATTTCATGGTAGTAATAAGAGCTCTATGTCTTACCTGTTGTGGGCCAGAACTTGGCGGTTCGGAGCCATGGAGCAGGGAACGATGCATATTCCCTTGAGTATGGTTTAGTCCATGTGTCAGCCATCAACAAAGATGGAGGGTGAGGAGCTCCCTGCACACGATAATTATGTTTTAAAAATATGAACTACTTTTAAATTGCAAAAGCAAATAGATTAGATGATAACAATGATTAACATTTGCTGTAACGGTCAGTTCCCAGTTGCTTTTCATTAAGGAAAAGAATATTGATGAAAAGCAGATGCTTTCTTGAATGTGCAGAAATAATTCTTTACAGAATATACAACTGAACAGGTAAAAAATACCACACAAGTTACTATTATACAAAAAACAAATGGATTGTACTTTACCTTGAGGACATTGTTGTGAACATCAGCTTTTCCATTTTCAATTGAGCAATTTCTTCTCTGATGGAAATAAGAGCATCACAGAACCTGTCGAGCTCAGCCTGCAAAACAAACCAGTGGTTTCTTTAATTTGGTAGAAAAAAATGGACAGGGTAAGAGAATTACAATGGTTTCATCCATACTTTGCTTTCACTTTCTGTTGGTTCAATCATAAGTGTGCCTGGAACAGGCCATGACATTGTGGGTCCATGGAATCCATAATCAATAAGACGTTTAGCTACATCCTCAGCTTCTATACCAGCAGTAGTCTGCAGGACAATTGATCAGCATTTGGTCTTGGGATCAAAATTAAGAAAAGAAATTATACAAAATTATCAAAAATTTAAAATGATTACCTTGAAACCCCTCAGATCAACAATGAATTCATGGGCAACTGTGCCATTGACACCACGGAAGAGAATTGGGTAATGGTTCTGTTCATTCAAGGTCTAATCAGATTCGGAAAAGAATACAGAAAATATACTTTTTCTGGTGACAAACAAATCATGAATCACTTAAAGCCATCTTATAATCATCATTACAAGTCATGTCTCATCAGAAAAAAGTGTTGGCTAAATCCAGATAAGTATCTAGAATAAGACAGTTTTCTGATGGACTATCCTCCTGGCATTCATGCATTCACAAGTTTATAGAATGACATGAGACCAACTGGAGAGCTAGAATGACATGCAATCATGGAGCAAACAGAAACCCTTTTTTTTTTAAAGACTGCAACTTGCCAAGGTTGGAGGAAAGCAGACTGTCTCATAACACAGAGGTTTTGTTTCAGGTACAAGAAAATTACGTCCAATAGCCTACCTTAGAAACAAAACTGATGGTTGACATTCTTAATATATAATCCATGAAACTACAGAAACATCTAGATATCTAGCTCTAATCCTATCTACTTCAAAAGTATGCCAATAAATTAGGCTTAGGAAGAAAAACAAACAAACCTCTAGGCGTTTTGCCATGTAGTTTGCATTCAAAATAGCAATCTTTGATGCTTCTGTGAGACCCTTGGATCCCATCATTGCTATGTATTGATATGAAATAGGCAAGATAAGTGCCGAACCCCAGGGAGCAGCAGAAATAGTACCAAGCGGCTGGGCCTTCTCAGGGGCTGGTATTCCACCAGTGGGAACCTAAAGTAGGAAAAGTAAAGGCAAAATAAGTAAATAGAAAAACAGGGATAATTCAGTGGAATGATAGACCATGACAAATGTATAACGTTTATGAAATTCAACAGCGGGCATACCAAATGAAGTAGGATAACGAATATTATCATCATGAAATATGGATGAACTGACGTAATTGAAGAACAATACGTCAAAAGTAACTGACCCCTATAGCTAGCAAAAAGCATGTAGTACACTAAACACATGAAGGAAAACTCATGGAAAAAAAATTCATAAATGAAGAGTGAAGCCTCAGTTCAGCTGCGTATAAGCAACTTCATGATGCAAAAAATTGGCATTGCCACAAGTTATGATTAAAGTATAGCTGTATTATAAGGAGCCTACTCTTTATTTTCGGATAATATTTTCCTTTTGTTCACTCTTCACAAGAAGGTTGCTGAGATGAGGGATCCTAATGTTTATGTTGCATTTTCCCTTGTATTACATGATGGCCCCCTACAGCATCCTCCATTAGGCATCAATGGACGGCTCAATGAAAACAGGGCAAAGCACCTGCAAACAAAAGGCCAGGTGAAAACATTGGAGGCTTTTTTCTTTTTCCTTCACAGGCACCAGCTTATGCTGAGCCAAGCTGTAGCCCTGCTCCTGGTAGCTGCTATGTGGTCGTTTCTCTTTGAGACCATTGGCAACCCACTCACAAATAGATGGCCTGCCTGCAGTACTAAACTATGCAGCAGGTTCCTTTAATATTACTTTGCTGTGGGGAAGCTGACCTGCCAGTTTTCACAAGAAAAACAAACAGAAATAGAATTGAGAATCCAACCCCCCCCCCCCCCCATGTCTAACTTCCTATCTGGAAACAGCCAAGATCTGTAAGAACTAAGAAGGAAACAAAGCTAATAGGACTCTGGAAGCATTTCAGACAACAATTTAGATTGATCCTCTAAAGAGGTATACAACAGGGAAGAATATATGGCAGGCATAAAAAGCAAATCTCCAGAGGATAAGCACATGATGAGGTGCTAGACATAGCGGGAAGAATCATATTAATATTTAGAACAGGTAGACAAAATTTACTTAGACAAAAACATATCAACATAAGCAAGAATCTTGCTTGTCGCTTATAACTGAATGCCAGTGAGAAAAGGACTTGGTCACAGGACAATATCATACCACAGGATGAGATGGCAAAAATGGAGCCAAGTGTTTCTTCACGCCAATGGCCCCATTCCAGGCCCCCTCCACCGTGAGGAATGCAAAATGTTTTGTGCAGGTTAAGGTGGCACACATCTGCTCCAATAAACCCTGGGCTTGTTAGCCCAACCTGAATAGAAAAAAATTTCATATGTAAAAGATTTCCAAAAGACATGTGAGAAATAGGACGAGAAGGCAAATAGGAAAGCTAATATATTTAACAAGCAACTAAAATTCCTATGTTGGTAGCCTAACGACATTACTGCTTGTGCAAATGTATACATATGAAGTAAAAATGTGTGGTATAAATTAAAGTTGATTTAATGTCTATATTAATTTATCTTTAAGTTATCCCATATGCATATGATAGCAACTATATGCAAATAATAAAGGCCCAGTTCTAACAAAGGCAATCTACTTTCTTGTTAGTTAAGTTGATAAAAACCAACCTGCAGGAGCATATAAGAAACATAGCATTCATAATATGCAGAAATATGAATGAATCCACAATCTATGCAGAAAACAGACAGAAAAAAACAGATGATTTCAAACTTATAAACTGGAGAAGAAAATGAAACATTGGCTGGAAAGTTGAAGGAAAATAAATTACTAAAAGTGAAAATAAATGCATGACCATACAAGTATTCCAGCAGATGGTAGGAAGAATCAGTGATCCCATGTCATAAAGGGCATTTTATAAATGAATACAAATGATCAATATTTTGCACCTAATGCAGCCAAAAGATGAATAACACATTTACAAAAAAAGATGAATAACTAGATTCTGCCAGAAATAACGAAATTAATTAACTACCTTTTTCTTTTTAACAAAAAGCTAGCATTTCTTGCTAACCACATAAAAATTGCCAGCATAGGCATTGAGAAAAAAATACAAGTGCATAGTGGGACTGTCGTATCTTCCCTTTAATGAAAATTTGTGGTCATTCAAGCTCATCACATATGAATGATAGACAAAACCACACAAGAAAGTGGAAACTACAGGTTGAAATGCACATTAGAAGATTAAAAAAGAGAAGATAAAACACACTTGAAGGAACACCATTACAGTGCATGGGAAGAAAACATGTTGGATGAGATCTAAGATGTTCCTTAATAGGAAGTCAGGAACCTGTTCATCATGCACATTGCGTCAGGGTATGGAGAAGCAACAGGGAGGTATCCTTTAGGTATTACTTCAAGCCAATGGCCCCTATTAATTGGTTACTAACTTCTGGTTCATTCTCTATGACATAATTCATCATCATCATCAGAGCCTTATCCCATTATTTGGGGTCGGCTACATGAATTCTTTTCCGCCAAAGATTTCTATCAAGTGTTATATTCATGTTTAAACTCAAGAAGTCCAAGTCCTTCCTAACAACATCGCACCATCTCATTTTAGGCCTTCCCCTAGCTCTTTTGCTGGCATCCACTAAGATTTGGTCACATCTATTAGCTGGCGTCGAGTTAGAGTGACGGTACATGTGTCCAAATCACCTGAGTCTATTTTCTCTCATTTTTCTATCAATTGGAGCTATCCAAAAGTCCTCACGGAAGCACTCATTTCTAATCTTATCTTTCTTGGTCTTACCACGCATCCATCTCAGCATCCTCATCTCTGCTACACACATTTTGTTAATGTGTTCCTTTCTCTATGACATAATTATTAATCTAAATATAGAAGTAGTAAATACCTTCCTTGGCATATTGCATGAAAGAAATATACATTATATAACAAAATCAAGCAAATGTAGATCATCAGAATAACACAGGGCTTTTATTTGGAGCTGAGAACTAAATGTGAAGGAGTCACTTACATCCAAAACTGGCAAGGATTATAAACAAGCATCCATAGAACATGTAGACATGACAGTTCACAAAAACAAGAAACACACAAAACCAATTAAGTCAACTTGCAAAGATTTAAAGAATTGCTTCCTGACATTCTAATAGTGAAGTCTCTTAAACCATAGTTGTGTCAGTTGCGGATTTATAAAAATTCACTTCATAACAAGAGTTTTCCATGGGCCCTAGTGGAATGGTGAAAAGATGTGCACTAATAAAGGTATCAGTCTGTTGTACTACTATTGAGGCAAAACATATTTTGCAAGAAAAATAACATAACATATATGAGAGTTCAGAACAGTTACATAATGCACATAAATGATTTGCCATATTTATTCAAATACATTGCTTCAGTTTAATGACAACTCAAACAGATATTGACAAATATGAGCTGTGACTATGGCAACAACTTCATCAAAGAGCAGAGGTTAAACCTGTGCATTCATGTTAGCTCCATCCATATAGACTTGCCCCCCATTGTCATGAATTATCTTGCATATCTCATCAATCCCTTCCTCATACACTCCATGGGTTGAAGGATAAGTAACCTGAGAACCAAAAAGAGAAGGCTACTGTAAATCCTTGCATTTTTTTTGTATTAACTATTCAATTGGTCAATGTCGTCTCTAGATAGTGTCACATGCTCCAGCAGGTCTTTACTACTAGTACTATCAACAAAGTAACAGTTTTATGATGGAATGGGCCTCCAGAAAGGTAAGTACACACTGATGCATAAGTTATTGAATGAATGGGAGCTTCAGGGCAAAGTGATTCATCCACCTAGCCATCCAAAGTTGGGGTTATACATAAATATTCATCTCAGAATATCAGTTGACTTTACCATGAGAGCAGATAAATTATCTTTATGTGCCTCAGCAGCTTTTCTCAACTCCTCAATGTTGATGTTTCCCTTGGAATCAGTCCCAACAGCAACAATTTTCATTCCACACATAGCTGCACTAGCAGGATTTGTCCCATGGGCTGACACAGGAATGATGCAAACATTCCTGTGGCCATCACCTCTTGCCTAACATATTTTGAAAACAAAAGAAGTCATTGCATATTCCAGTCATTATGACGTTTTAACTGCAAAAAGTTGGAATACGGGGAATTTGTGAGTTAATAACAAAACAATCATATGATCTTAATGGCATACCATATGGTAAGCACGGATGACCATCAGCCCTGCATATTCGCCTGCAGCACCCGCATTGGGTTGCAATGAGAATGAATCAAATCCAGTGATCGTACATAAAAGTTCACCCAGGTCCTCGAACATTTCCTTTACAACAAAACCAAGAAAGAATGCATCAGGACACAACAATAGCATGACTGCTAAACATAATCCGCCTTTCTCAATCATGCATACAACTTTGCCTTAAAAAAACTAGTTGAACAAAATGAGAAACCTTATAAAGAAAATTATGGACAACCTGGTAACCCAAGGCTTGTTCAGTAGGCGCGAAAGGGTGAATATTTGCAAAGCTTGGCCAAGTTACAGGCATCATCTCCACTGTTGCATTCAATTTCATTGTGCAAGAACCCAAAGGAATCATGCTGTGGCATAATGAAAGATCCTTCGACTGTAACAAATGGATGTACCTAAGAAGTTCATGTTCAGTGTGGTACCTGTCAAAAGACAATGAAATAACCATCAGACATGCATAATGCAGATGAGGGAGTATCAATTTTTCCAGCAAAGGCTCATACGTGTTAAAGATTGGGTGTGTCAGATATGGGCTCTGTCTGACAAGTCCACTGGGAATTGCTGTCTGTACCTCCGGGGCAAGAGATGCAGCAGTAAAATCCACCTACAAATTTCAAGGCTTGTAAATAAAATCTGTATGGAATGCAACATTAACTTTGATCTTTACTGCAGTGCATACTCACAGATTTTCCACCGGCAAACACTTTGAACAGTTTGTCTACATCCTCCAAGGTGGCTGTCTCATCAAAGGATACAGTTACCTGAAATGATAGAAACAGAGGATGAGCATAAACAATAAGTAAAAATATATGTATATGACCATGTACAAGGAAACTCAATATTATTACATACAGTTTTTGAGTCCACAATCCTCAGATTCATTTCATTTTTGTAAGCAGCCTCTGCAATTGCGTGTGCATCAGCACATGTAACTTTCACAGTGTCAAAGAAGGGAAGATCTTGAACTGTCACCGTTCCAAGCTTCTTCAGGCCATATGCCAGGGTCCCAGCAAGGCCATGAACACGCTCAGCGATAGCCTTGAGGCCAGCTGGACCATGATAGACCGCATACATTGCAGCCATATTTGCTAGCAATGCCTACATATAAGAAACAGATGTTAGAGAAAGGATCAGTTTTGTACCCAAATTTAGATGTGCAGGAATATTTATTCAATGTTTCACATTTTCCTATATCAGATGATAGTGCTGGAGAGAGGGAGAGAGAGAGAATGGAGACACAGCCAGCAGTATATGGCTCGGTTAGCTCATGGATGATCATGATTGGACCGTACATGAAGATACTGCCAGCAGCTTACTAATGAAGAATTGAAGATTCATTGCAGAGGAGCATAGACTAGAAAGGAATGTGGAATTCCTTCTTGGTCCCGAATCCTGATCTTCCCGAAAGACGGAAAGAATCTAGAAATGATAGATGGAATATACAAAGGCCATCTAAACGGATCTGCAAACTGACAATAAGATTAACAAAATGGATACTTGAGACAAATCAATACTATTAGAACATCCAGAGAGTTCGAAACTATGTGAGTGAACTAAGAGGCGGGCCGTAGCATGCATGATGGTCAGATGGTGACATAACAGACAAATACAGACTAAAGACGAAATTTTTACCAACCTGGGCAGTGCAGATGTTGCTGGTTGCTTTGTCCCTGCGAATGTGCTGCTCCCTCGTCTGCATTGCCATCCGGAGGGCAGGCTTCCCAGTGGAATCCATGCTCACACCTATGATCCTCCCCGGCATCATCCGCTTGTACTCCTGCGAGGTCGCCAGGAACGCGGCGTGGGGCCCTCCGTACCCCATAGGAACTCCAAACCTCTGCGCGGACCCCACGACGATGTCGGCGCCGAGCTCGCCCGGCGGCTTCAGCATCGTCAGGGCCAGCAGATCCGACGCCATGACCACCTTCACCCCGTGGGCGTGCGCGTTCTTGATGAACTCCGCATAGTCCAGTACCTCACCCTCAGTACCCGGATACTGCACAAGCACCCCGCACACGTCCCCGGAGCTGTAGTCGAAGTCCTTGACGTCGGCGGAGACCACCTTGACGCCGAACCCTTCGGAGCGGGTGCGGATGACGTCGAGGGTCTGCGGTTGGCAGTTGGTGGCGACGAGGAAGGTTTTCTTCTTGCTCTTCTGGATGTTGTTGCACATGGACATGGCCTCCGCAGCGGCGGTGCCCTCGTCCAGCAGGGAGGCGTTGGACATCGGGAGGCCGGTTAGGTCGGTGATCATGGTCTGGAAATTGAGGAGGGACTCGAGCCGGCCCTGGGCGATCTCCGCCTGGTAGGGCGTGTACTGGGTGTACCACCCGGGGTTCTCCATGACGTTGCGGAGGATGACGGCGGGGACGTGGGTGCCGTAGTACCCCATCCCGATGAACGACTTGAACACCTTGTTCTTGTCCGCCAGCGACATCATGTGCTCCACCATCTGGCTCTCCGTGAGCCCCTCGTCGAACTTAGAGAACCGCATGGGCGGCGCCCTGATGGCCTTGGGCACGGTGGCGTCGATGAGCTCGTCCAGCGCCGAGAACCCGCACGCCTCCGCCATCTTCACCTGCTCCTCGGGCGTCGCCGAGTTGTGCCGCCGCGGGAACGTGTCGCTGGGCTTCAGCGCCTCCACCGAGATGGACCGCCGCTGCCCCCTAGCCTCCGCCGCCGCCGCGTTCCGCGGCGGCAGATCTGCATAGAAAGGAGAAGAACGGGGCGACCGAGATCCATTCGGGAAGACGGACGGGGCGAGGGAGGAGATGTAGCGGGCGGACGACAGGTGGTGGGGGTGGGGGTGGTGCGGGATCGGGGAATGTCTCGCCTGGTGCACGAGCCTGCTCAGCATCGCGCGGCTGGCGATCCTCCTCGCGCGCTCCATGGCCGCACCTCTTCCACGACCTCCCCCTCTCCTCCTCTGTTTCAAAGCAGAGGAAGGCGGCAACAGCGCCGCGCCGCGCCGCCTCTCTCCTCCTCCTCCTCCACCACCTGCTGCGCAAGCTCACCACTCCACAGATTCCCGTCTGCCTCCGCAAATCCACAATATATACATGCCCGCCCACGCCGTCGTCGGTTGGTGGGTCTCGCCCCTCGCAGTCGCACAGATCCAGTAGTGGGTGTGTGGTGGCGGAGGCCCCAGTGGGGACTTACGGCCGGGGTTGGTGGATGTGGAGGGGGTGGGTAGCTGCTCTGTGCGAATTAAGAAATGGCGTCCCTAAAAATTATGTTCCTTATTCACATCATCTCCTCACACCAAATTTGACTCTAACCAATAAACATATGCCACATCACTATTTGTAAAGAGTAAAAAAATTTAACAAAACAAGGAAGCGACAAAAATGACTAATCGAGGAGAGGGGGGAGATGCCCGTAACCAATTGGAGATAAAACAGGGGGAGGCTGACGTGGGCTCGTGGCAGACGAGCAAACGCCACCCGCACCCCCCAAGCGGCCCCCCTCCTCCGCCATATCTGCCCGCTTCTTCTCCAAAACACTCCAAACCTGTGGAGTCCGATGAGGGGTTGATTAGTGGACGGCGTCGCAGGAGAAGCGGATGGGGTCTGAACGGACGGGAAGAGGGGAGCGTGGAGGGAGGGGTTTCTGGAGCCAGGAGAAAAAATGGGGAGCTGCAAGTGGGAAAATCCTTGTGAGGTTGAGACGAGGGAAATATATATATCTGCGTCTGCGCTCTGGAGATAGAACAAATGGATAAGAAATGGGGGATGGGAAGAGGGGCAGATTGGGTTCCGCAGGGCTGGGACGGAGGGGGTGGTGTTGGTTGTCCCGGGCCTCAGAAAATTTGGAAGGTCGGAGTGGGGATCCGCGCGCGGTGGTTTCTGTGGAGGAGGTGTTCACGGGGGGATCAGCTGGGACCCCCCGCCGGCGGTGGAGCGCCCAGCTGGGAGGAGAGAGGTCTGGAGCGGAGAGAAGCCACGGCCAGCGTCTGTGCCTTGGTCTGGTGCGCCGCCCAAGTGGTGGAGTCTGTATTAAGACTTCTTACTATGTAAAGACATTGATGAGATGGGGAACACATTGGTATGTACTTTCTTTGATATACTTATTCTTACCTAACGTGATAAAATATAGAACAAAAAATATTTATATTAAGAAATCAGTGAGATCTGTAATAAGAAATGAGAATATATTTGGTATTTGAATAGATTGGAGATAAAGTGAGATTATCCAAATAACAAATATAGAGAGTCTACCAGTTAACTTAAAAAAAATAAAGAGAGTGCAAGTGCTATTTCATCACTAGTTGCACATTTGGATGAGTCTATTTTGTTCAATACCTTAATGTATGGGACCAATTTAATATGAGTATTAAATAATATTATGTCCTTATCTATAAAATTATGTGTCATTTTTATCTGTTTATTTGTCATGTTTAATATTAAAATTAATAAATAATTTCAACATTAAAATAATTTATAATCAACTAAAGAAGATACATAATTTTTATATTAAAACTTTGAGTTATAAAAAAATAGATAATAGAATTCATGCACCACACGTCTAACCCAACAACATCTAGAACAGACAACAAATATACTGGTGATGTACTTAGAGTAAAATATTTATCTTATCTTTAAATATATATTAACTATTTGCCCTCATCATAAAACAAAATTAACTATTTGTCTCGTCACCTACGAAACTACTTGTCACCATTTGTCATCTTAAGCAGCGTAGATTCAAAAAGATAAAATTGGTGAAAGCCAATTTTGCATCTTGCGTCGCATGACGATGAGATTTTCATCTCATTGTCTGTGTCGACTAACAAAACGACATTGTCATTAAAAAAAAAAAAAACCAAACCCTAACTTTCCGCGCGGGATTTACCGCATTGCCCCCATTTAAATTTTGCAGTGTGAGGTGTCGCAGGGTAAAATTGTCAATTTTCTTTTAAAATCAATGCACTGCTACAGAAAGCGGCCTCCCACCCACTTTGCAACAAAATAGAGAGAAATAAGAGACTCTTCTTATCTCTCTATTCTTTTCAAAATCACCCAAACTCAAAAACCTAGGCCGATTGATTATGTTTGAAAACAATCAAAGTCTTGTCAATGATTTTGTCATAAAAAATCGGTCAAAAAATAGTGCCAAACTGTGCCTTAGACTATTATATGAATTTTGGGTATCAAAAAATTTATTATTTTTACTGCTAAATGTCATGGCAGCTCCCAAAGAATAACGAGCAATGGTAATAAATCACAAATTCATAAAACAACAGCTAGCTAGTAGCTACATTAAAGTGAGTCCGTGATTGGTCGGGAGCAGTGCGCCATAGTGGTGAACGGCGCACGTGCGCGCGGGGGGTTCGGATCGTGTGAGTCCGTGATTCTCGGTTCTCACGGGGAACCGGTCGGATCCGGGGCGAGGAGTCGGGTAGGGGAATCTTGTCGTCTCGGGAAGGAAATTTTGGTTGAATTATTGTAATATTGTATTCTTTGGTTTGTTTTGTTTTTTTTTTTTCATGGGAGGCATCCACCTAACCGGGCCCCACCAGAATATTCGTGGAATTGAAAGGGGCGGGAATACGTGGTGGATTGACGTGCGCCCGTGTTTTAGCTTGGGAAGGAATGCCGACCGCATCCGCACGTGTGAAGCCGGCGCGGGGGGTGGGGGATGCAGGAGGTTGTAAGTGATTAAAAGGGAAATGAAAATAAAAACTAATAGTTAAGTAATTTGCAACAGACACAAGATTTAAGATAAGATATATATATATATATAATATATATATATATATAAAAAGAAAACTATCTATATACTTCTGAAATTTATAATATATACCCTTAAAATTTCCAAATTATATTGTATAACCCTTTGATATTGGAAAAAACCATCAATTATATTCCTATAGTGAGCAATTCGCCAAAATAGAAAAAAAAACATTGTATAACAAGTGAATCTAACTGCTAAATAATAAATAAGAATATAAAATATCCTTCTTCAAGAGGGGGGAGAGGGAGAGATGACCCAAATTAATTGACCCGGTGAGGTTAGGGCCTGGCATTGAGAAGAGAGAGAGAATTATTAAATATATATATATTTTTAGAGAGTAGTATAGACCATATTAGTTTTTTTTGCCATCTTAACTATTTTTTTAATTAAAAAGCCTAAATTGAGACAATTTATTAATTAATTAATAAAATCAAATCAGAACTCATAAAGCCATATACATGTCATGCGGCATAGGTCAAGAATGAAAATTATCGCAGGGAGCTAAAATTTCATAGATGATTTATCTCAAAAATAAATATGTCGAAGAACAATTTGAGGTCAAAGACTTAGATGTTGAAAACAACGATCATCATTCACCATCTTCTGTCTCTCTGTCCAATGCTTTGGATGTGACTTAATTCTGAGTTAACTCAAAAAATATTTTGATATTGTTTTAAAGTTAACTCTAGTGGGTTGGACTAAAGGTGAATTAAAAGTGAGTTAATCTATCATTTTCTAGTCCACCTCTAGAGGTGGACTAAAGTTAACTCAAGTGAGTTAATCACCTTTTTCCTCTCACATCACAAACATTAAATGTTATTTTTTCTTTTCCCAAGTTTAGTTAACTCACTTTTAATTATCAAAGTGCATTTTAAAAAAGGTGAGTTAACTCACTATATTCTAAAAATTAACTCTATTATTACCAAAGTAAAAAGTGGGTTACATATGTGTAACTTTGTATATGGGTTGGAGTTATCTACTTTTCTGCATCAATTTCTCGAGAAATTGGGTTTGGAGACAATATAATAGGGGGATTGAGTAGATAGAATCAAAATAGGTATGATGCAATATATGGATCATATATGATATAATAGGTAGATTGCAATGATATATATTTGAACATAATACATTTCAAGGGCATATATATTTTTCAATATAAAAATTTTTATTTTTATAAAAAATTTTATTTAGCTATTTTACTAGCTAGTCCGATCATCATAAATATCATTCTACTTCCATCATAAATGAACATAAAGTGACATAATTAATAGAGTGAGAAATGAGATGTCCAATAATGTAGGGACAATTTGATGACGACAATATATACCACATCTGCTAACTAGCATTTACATTTTGTTAGTTCTCATATCTTTTTCCAATTTGTTGTTTTTTGGTCAGACATATCTTTTCTCATTAGTTACAGACAACAAATATCAAACTTATGATAATGACGACAGTTAGTTTAAAATTTTAAATACACCCTACATGATGTACACAAAAGAATAGTTATAACACAAAGTTTTTAATAGAACATTTAAACACCACAAGTGGATCCGTGGAGAAAGAAACTGAACAACGAGTCATTTCAAGTATTGGTAATGATACAGGTGTCTCCGCACATCGGCCAGAGCCTCGACTAGGTTGACCTTCTAAAATATCAGAATCGACGTTCTGACATGGCTGGAACCAGATCCCTCTGTCGTCTAGTTCAATGTTGCAGGTCGGCTGACCTGCATATTTCTCTTGATCGTCTATCTCAACTCGACCAAGAACGAAGATTACTCGGCTCGGTCTTGACTGATACGGAGCACAACATATTCACAGGATGAACCCACTAAGTCGGCACGACTTGAGCCGACGTCTCGGGATGCAACTGACGGTTGGTCCCCTCGGCTCGGAAACGGTTAGATGCGACGTGTCCGCGAGGATCCCGGGAGTGTGACCTACGTAACTCCCGCGTGATATTCGTTCGGATTAGCCACGAATAGTGTGTCCAGTAACATGCACCATAAAGACCATAACCTGATTGTAGGGTTAGTTATGACATGGTTTGTCGTGGAGAATCGGATCGGGCCGATTCGGATGAATCGGAGCAAATCAGGGGAAACCCGATTCACGATTCGCATATATATGTAATGAATATATATTACATATATATGTACATGTAAGACATATATGCATGCATATATATAACATATGTATGTTAGATATGAGAATGGGCTGAGGGATTCACATGGTATGGCATGGAACTCATACCTTATTTATGGAATGTAAATAAGAAAGTATCCCCCATTTGAATTCAATAAAAATATAAAAAAATCATATCTCTTACAAAAAAAAAGTCAACTCTCCCATCGAAGAAGAAAATCATGATTTCGATAATTTTAGCGAAATGTTAACTTTTTAATATCTCATAATTTGGTCTATATAAAAATATGATAATTCAAATAAATCATATGAAATACTAAAAATCTAAGGTTTGATAAAAAAAGTCAAACGTGCATATGACTTCTCCAAAGGAACAATTTCAGTAGGAGAGCGGCTCCCTTGAAGAAATCACATGCACGTTTGATTTTTTTTTACCGGACTTTAGATTTTTAGTGTTCCATATGATTTATTTGAATTATCAAATTTTTAGATAGACCAAATTATGAGAGATTATAAAGTTAGAATTTCGTTAAAATCATCGAAATCGCAATTTTCTTCTTCGATGGGAAAGTTACTTTTTTTGTAAGAGATATGATTTTTTTAATATTTTTATTAGATTCAAATGTGGGTACTTCTTTATTTATATGTAATATCTTAAATAAATAAAATAATAAAATATAACATTTATTTGAATGATATGGAATGTAAATAAGATATGAAGAGGAAACTGTGTTCCCCTATGGGTAATATAGACACACACATACATAAATATAATATATATAATAATCATACGTGAATCGGACCGATTCCATGCGAATCGAACCGAATCAGGGAGAATCCGATTCGGTCCGAATCGTCAATCCATCAAACCTTGGTTATGACAACTGATGAGGCGATGGTTTTAGTAACTGCTGCGCCATTTTCGAGTCGACTGTGGTCTCCCTAGGCGACTCTCCCCCTATAAAAGAGACAGATACTCCACATATTCAAGTACGTTGTTCCAATTCTTAAGTTAGGTTATTCTTCTCGACTTTCTACTGACTTGAGCGTTGGAGTGTCTTCCCGCTGAGACCCCTCAGTGAACTTTACAGGTCCTCAAACAGTGTTATCGGGAGCTCGAAATATACGTCACAGGTCGGCTAAGCGAACCAGCTCGGCTTGGTCATCTCGCCATGAGCCGACCGCGGTTGCACTTGCAACAACAAGTAATATTTAATATTCGTGGTTTATATTGCACCTAGTTATGTTGTTATAAGCTTATTCAAAATATATGACAAATTAAATAGTCGAACCTACTAACTACCTACATTTGACAAGAGAAAAAAGATAATCTACATTTCATAAGAACGAAATATATATACTAAGAATAAAATTTTAGAATTGAGCACGATTTAGTGTTGTGCGGATGGATATTTTAAGTGGGCCCTCTGCATAATACCCCTCCCAAATACAATTTAGAAAATACTTAATACATCACCTATTTCTTAGGCTCTATGCTCACGAAACTATGCCTTTTTCATAAATAAGAACTATCTATCCAAACACAAAATATCACGGACCGATTCCAGTACGATCAACAAACATTGCTCTTATAATTTTGAGAGAATTATCGATTAATTTTTTGTTTTGTAGAACTTATTTTTAAGTTCCTACTAATTATGTAAGTCTCTTTTTTTATAAAGAGAATTAATTTTAAATCTCTGATAAGGATTTGACATTATTTTCAAGTCTCTGTTAAATTTTTTAGAACATGTAAATTCTTACTTTTTGAAAGATTTATTTTTAAGTCCCTAAGCATTAACTTCTCTTATGTGTATTTTTTAATACCAATTTTACCTCTAACTTATATAACTAAGTAAATAAGACGAGTATATAAGAATAGTAAGTAAATATGTAAGTGTGTAGTTACATAATTACGTAACTATGTAAGTTATATAGTTATGTAAGAATAGTAGTAGGTAAGTATGTAAGTACGTAGTTACATAATTACGTAACTATATAAGTTGCATAGTTACGTAAGAGAAATTATAGGTAAGTAAGTGTGTTAAGTACGTAGTTACATAATTACGTAACTATGTAAATTACTTACTTATTTACTTACATACATACATGCAACTATGTAATTAAGTAACTATATAATTATGTAACTACGTACTTAACACACTTACCTACAACTTCTCTTACGTAACTATGTAACTTACATAGTTACGTAATTATGTAACTATAGTTACGTAGTTACGTAACTACGTACTTACATACTTACCTATTTTACTCTTACATAACTATGTAACTTACATAGTTAAATAATTATGTAACTACGCACTTACATATTATGCATGTATGTATGGATGGATGGATGGATTGATGTATACATGGATGGATGAATGTGTGTATGTATGTAAGTAAATAAGTAAGTAAGTAACTTACGTAGTTACGTAATTATGTAACTACCTACTTACACACTTACCTACTTACATACTACTTCTCTTATATTACCTAATTATGTAACTACGTACTTACATACTTACCTACTACTACTCTTACATAACTATGTAACTTACATACTTACGTAATCATGTAATTACGGACTTTCATATTTACCTACTATTTTTATATACTCTTCTTACCTACTTACCTAGTTATATAAGGTGTGGGTAGAATTGGTATTGAAAAAGTACACATGGGCTAAAATTAATTTTCCTTTTTTTAACACAAACAGGGGCACGTTGTTTTATATCGCTGACTTACTTGATCATCGCACTTAATTAGTTAAATGATGGGAGCTGATATGTTAATAAGTTGTGAGATTTAACGTTCGACCAACAGTCAACGACTCAAATTGGTTAAGTAAATCGGCACTCTATCTTTCTTATCAAAGTTGATACCGAATTTTTGTTGTCTAATCTAAAAGAAAAAGTCAAACAAGTCAACACATATTTTTTATTAAATGATCAGATATAAAATAAGACAAATTAATTAAAAGTCTCTATCAGATATTTGACTTATTTTTTAGTCTCTAACAGAGCTGTAATTTATTACAGTAAGTGTTACACATGGGAGGAGTTAATGCTCAGGGTCTTAAAAATAAGTCTCTTAAAAAGTAAGGATTTTTTAGGTTTTAAGAAACCTAATAGGAACCTAAAAATAATATCAGGTCTCTGTCAGGGACCTAAAATTAATTTTCCTTTTTTTTAACACAAACACGGGCATGTTGTTTTATATCGCTGACTTACTTGATCATCGCACTTAATTAGTTAAATGATGGGAGCTGATATGTAACGTCGCACATTTTTCGAATCTATGTGGATCATGTGTTTGGTGTTTGCGGTGGCCAGCGTGTGGTCAATGTGGTGTGCTCCAGGTCCTTCCACAGGTTTTTGGGGCTTACTGGGCTGGCTGTTTGGGCCCATAGCACCCCTCAGTTCACTGTCTGTGAACGCGACGGGTTTGGACGTCGCGTTCTGAACACGACGGTCCTGCATGTCGCGTTCTGAACACGACGGTCCTGCATGTCGCATTCCTGTTGTCGCCCAGAGGCGCTGATCGTTTGCATGTGCGCCACATGTCGCGCGCCGGGTGACCTGCGGACGTCAGCCCTAGGAAGGCAACACTCAGGTCTGTCGCGACGAGGGTTTGGTCGCGTTCTTAACTGTAGCAGGTTCTTAAACCCTGCTGGTCAAACAGAGCTGGTTATGCTCTGTTTGGCCAGGGGGAGAGCTGATGTGGGCTTCTGAGGGCGATTTGGCGTGGTAGCGAGGTGTTGGGGCATTTTCTCGCCGCAAGGATCGTGTATGGAGCGGGGGGAAACGCCGGAAGATTTCTGTTCTTTATGTTCTTCATGGGGGTAGAGTGATTCCTCATGTTTTTAGGTTGTGGATTGCATATAGCATTTGTGGGGGGTGTTATTTGCTTCAACAATGATATATCATGCTAGGAACCCCATTAAAGCATGAAATTTATGAATTAATGGTGGTTTGTCAGGTGTGAAATGGTAATCCGGAGGATGTTTCCTGGATTAGGGTTCCTGTCAGAGAATGCGACAGAGCCCCTTGTCGCAACAAGGTCGCGACAGGCCGACCCGTCGCGACAAGGTTTTCCATTGTGACATGTCGTGGCGTCGCGATCTGGTTGCGACCCCATGCTATGTCGCGACTATAGCCGAAAGGCCCTATTGTGGTTGGTTTTAATGGTGGAGTTATTCGATATTTATTATTTATCATGCATGGTATGAAATGAGCAGTGCATTGGCACTCACGACGCTCTGGGAGCGTGTCATTTACATGGCTAGCGTACCGGTTACGTAGCTAGCGTGTGCTTTACGTGTTGGCATAGTATTCACGCGGTGTGACTTGTGTTCACATGTTGTGGACAGGCTGTTCACGTGGTAGACGTGAGGTTTTACGTGGTTTGTGCGGTGTGCATGTGGTTTTGTGTACGTGGCGAGTAGTACAATGCCTGTCGTGATTACCTCTTCAGTTGGGTGTCCCAAGTTCTCTGTGAGCCAAGCTGTTAGCTCGGGGCTTGTCCCGGTACTTGTGTTGTACCGTAGATGTCTGTGTCATCTGTCTTGTACACCCTCACTCTTGTGTTTGAGTTGTACGTCCGGTTGAGGGAAAGACGACAGTAGGACAACGACTTGTGTTTGTGTTTGTCGCTTGTAACGCGCTTGTAGTTGGGGGTACGGACACCAGTAGACGTCACTGGTCCCCAGCTAGTCCTTTCTAGTGCCTCACTTTAGGGAGCTCAGGTCGGAGTCTTTAGAGGTGCCAGGCATGGGCCTGTGGCTGTGTGGTCCACAGGTTGTGGTGTTGGTTGGTCTCCACAGTTGTTTGTCTTGTTCATGTGGAGCGGCAGCTGGACCTTCCGTCCATGGCTGCGAGGCTCAGAGGTAGACCAGTGTAGTTTTGTCCGAGTCAGTAGTTGGTGTCGCGAACCAGTCTACGTGGCTCGAGTGTGGCGATCTCTACTTTAGCACGTAGACGTGGTTGTGGTTTGCTGTTTATTTATTAATATAGCTTTACGTTGTCAGAAAACGGTAAGTGGTGTTTACAGCTTTAATAGCCTATTAGCTTGTGCTATATAAACTGCTAGCGTGGCTTTCTGTTTACGCACTTGTGTTGGTTTGCTTGAGTTTTTGGGGAGTTACCCTACTGAGCTAGTGACTTGCGAGGCTCACCCCTACTCCCAACATGTGAAGGTGAGGAGGAGGTTTCGTTACCGTCTTCCAGTTCAGAGCCGCGTCACAACGGTGCTAGGCAGACGCCTCCAACAGTGTAGTTTCCTTTTCTCAGTTGTACCGCGGGTATGCCCCAGGCTCTTGTACTATATTTGACTTTTGTTGAAATTTGGCTATGTAAATCTATTGTGAATATATGTGAGATTGTAATCAAGCATGTGATTCAGTGTGTTCCTTTGTGTTTTCACGAACTTGTGTTGTGGTATCCCTTACGAGGCTACGGCCCGTTCGCGGGAGACGGACTCGGGTTAAGCTCGTTATTGGTTTAACGGGTTTAAACGATGCAGTCTGTCACATGATATGTTAATAAGTTGTGAGATTTAACGTTCGACCAACATTCACTGGCTCAAATTGGTTAAGTAAATCGGCACTCTGTCTTTCTTATCAAAGTTGATATCGAATTTTGGTTCTCTAATCTAAAGGAAAAAGTCAAACAAGTCAACACATATTTTTTATTAGATGATCAGATAAAAAATAAGACAAATTAATTAAAAGTCTATATCATATATTTGACTTATTTTTTAGTCTCTGACAGAGCTATAATTTATTACAGTAGGTGTTATCTTCTGTTACAATATATGTTAAATCATGTTACAATAAAGACCTCTCCTTTTATAGTTAGAGACTATTAATTAATTTATCTTAAAAAATATTTTTTCCCTTTCTAACTCACCTCAGGTTCTTAAATTATTTTAATCATTTTTTTTGGGCTGTTGGAAACGAAAAGAGAAACAAAAGTAATACTGGGATGGCAGCTCATGTGGCGGCAAAAAAAATTTTTATTATACTTTCTAAAAGTGCAGAAGTGAAAACTACATGGGATGGCAGCCCATGTGGCGCAAAAAAAAGAACATAAGACAACCTATGTGGCGCAAAAAAAAAATCACATGACAGCCCATTGTGTACTGTACTTTCCAAAAGTATTCTAGAGAAAGACTTACTGTACTTTTCAAAAATGTAGAAAGTGTAAGCCACATGGGATGGCAGCCCATGTGGCGCCAAAAAAAAAAAAAAAAAAACGCCACATGGGCTGCCATTTCCTATGACTTGAACTTTTTACACTTTTGAAAAGTGCAGTAAATCTTTCTCCTACACTTTTTAAAAGTGCAGAAAGTGGAAGCCACATGAGATGACAGTTCATGTGGCGCCACATGGGATGACATGTAGTTTTTTTTTTGGCGCCACATGGGCTGTCATCCCATGTGGCTTGCACTTTTGGAAAGTACAGTAAATCTTCCAAAAATACATAAATACAAATCACATGGGATGACAGCTCATGTAGTGCAAAAAAAAAAAGACTACATGACAGCCCATGTGGCGCCACATGGGCTGCCATCCCATGTGACTTGCACTTTTGGAAAGTGCAGTAAATCTTTCTCTCTAAAAAATGCAAAAAATACAAGTCACATGGGAAGACAGCTTATGTGACGCCCCAAAAAAAATCACATGACAGCCCATGTGGCACAAAAAAAAAAAAAAAACCACATGACAGCCTATGTGGCGCCACATGGGCTGTCATCCCATGTGGTTTGCACTTCTGCACTTTTAGAAAGTGCAGTAAATCTTTCTCCATAAAAAAAAAAAAAAATCACATGACAGCCCATGTGGCGTTACATGGGCTGCCATCCCATGTGGTTTGCACTTTCTGCACTTTTGAAAAGTGCAGTAATTTTTTCTCTAATTTTTGGCGCCACATGGACAGCCATCCCATGCGGTTTGTACTTCTGTACTTAAAAATCATATGACAGCCCATGTGGCGCCACAAGAGGAGAAATATTTACAGCACTTTCTAAAAGTGTAAAAAGTGCAAGCCACGTAAGATGACAGCTCATGTGGCGCAAAAAAAAAAAAAAAACCACATGATAGAGCATGTGGCGCCACATGGGCTGTCATCCCATGTGGCTTGATGGCTTGCACTTTATGTACTTTTGAAAAGTGCAGTAAATCTTTCTCATATTAGAGATTAATGATAGTAAGATTTTTATTGATAACCCCCTATAATTCGCAGATATTACAAATAACTCCTTAGAATCTCACTATTTTTAAATACTTATCATTGGCGCAAGGGAGAGGCTCGCAGCACTATATGGTGTGGGGGGTTGTATAGGTAAAATTAGCATTTCATAATCAGGGTTAATTTTAACTTTAGTTAAAGAAGAGCTCTTTTGTAGGTAGAAGGGTTTTTTTTTTAAATCCAAGCAAATTATTGGAGGTTATTTTTAAATATTAAAAATTCAGTAATCTTTTTAATATCTATAGATTATATGAAGTTATTTATAAAAAAATTATAATAATAATATTAAGAACATAGTTGTCAAGAAATCTGTCTAGGCAAAGAAGATGTTCAATCGAGGTTTAGATGAGAGTCTATCTTATAGAATCCAAAATAAGCATCCCCAAGGCATCGCTCGGATGGTTAGCTAGGTATTTTTGGGATGGTTGAAACTCTATGCAGCTATCACTTTAATTTGTAAATTAAAATTATCTTTCTAAAAGTTGAACAATCCCCTCCCCCCCCCCATCTAATTAAGGGGTGCCGCCATTTTTGCCCTCGCAATTTTATCGTTCAAGTCAATTCTCATGACTTGATCACACAAGTCGATTTATTTGTTAATTTACGCATCGGAGAATCTAAGTCTTAAGATCCATATTACAACATTGTTCACAATATTAGATTGTGAACATTGTCAAAATCATTAAATGCTAAAAAAAATTCAAAAACCATCTATATGTATTATGTTGTTAATATTTTAGTGAATTTTATGTTATAATTTTAAATGACCATTTTATTGCATATTTATATGTTAATTATTTATATATTATATATCTTTAGATAACTAAATATTTTATAGAATAAATTAATTAAAAGTCCCTAACTGTAATAGGGAGGTCTTTACTGTAACAAACCTTAACGTAACCTGTAACAAGTGATAACACTTATTGTAATGAATTACAACTCTGTTAGGACTAACAAATAAGTCAAAAATTTAACAGAGACTCCTAATTAATTTATCCTACTTTATAAGAACAAGATATCACATTAAATATCACCTTAGATGTCTAAGTAACAAGTGATAACACTTACTATAATGAATTATAACTCTATTATGGACTAACAAATAAGTTAAAAATTTAATAGAGACCCTTAATTAATTTACCTACTTTATAAGAAGAGATATCACATTAAACATCACCTTAGATGTCTAAGTGTTGTTTAGACAGGCGCCTATACACGTTGTCCTTGAAATGGCAAAATCGACGAGGTCTGGTAGTTGGTGAAAAGTAGCTGTGGATAATTACCTTTTGAGAACAACTACTTTTATTTCGATGGAATGGTATGTATGTATTATCTATATCGAATGGGTGGAGGTATTACGGGAGAAATGTTTCTAAAAAAATCATACTTAACTTGCTCTTGTCCATTATTATTTATTTCTAGTCGAAAAACATTTGTTAAAAGAGGAGTGTGATATATCTCTCTTCTACAACACATGTTGATAAGTCAAATTGTAAAGAGATACTTGATGTCCGTGTGCACGGACAAATCATTTGTCCGTGCGCAGGGCCAAGACGCGCCGCATTGGGCACCCTCGTGGTGCCCAGGCGCGCCCTAGTCTGGGCGCCCGTGCACAAAATATTTTTCAATTGTAAAAGCGATTTTGAGATTATAGTGGCAAGTGACCACTTATCATATTATGGGTAATAAGTGTTTCTTTTTTTTGTCGCATTGTCTTCTCTCTCTCCCTCAACAAAGTCGGCTGAGATTGTCAGGTGTGTAACGTTTGTGTAGTAAGAGATAAGACTCTTTATCATCCGATGAAGATTAGATGTTAATATTAGAGTAAGTCAGTTATTAGCCCTTCATATATATTAAAAAAATATCTGGAGGAACAGAATTTTTAAAGAAAATTTAAGAACATTATAATAGACAATTTTTCAAAAAAAAAAAAAGATTTCAGCATTTAATGAGAAGGAAAACAGGAGTAGGTTGCAAAGTATTCCTATATTCAAGGAGTGGCCTAATGATTAGTTACATATATACATCACATTGCGAGGTCCGAAGTTCAAGTTCCGTTGAGAGTAGAATTTTTCTAAAAGATAATATAATAAAATAATTTTTTAAAAAAAAGTGCAGAATATTACTTGACTTGTTTTTTTGAATTCCCTTTTCCCTCTTACAAACTCGTTCATAAACTTGGCCAATGGCCATGCTTTTACTTACAGCACATAGATCCTCGAGAATTTATGTAAATGCTCTCAAGAGAAGTGTGCATAATTTCTCTTGAAAACATTGGATATGCATTCTAGAACAAATAGTTAGACATAAATACCCATATGCTTGAAAGCATCCACAACATGTATAATCTAAATAAGACCCTCTCAACAGCACCTACATATTGTAGAGAGTGCCATACACAATCAAGTAGGACTGTTCAACGTTTGGTTCAACCCGAAGAATTGAACCGAACCGACTAGTTCGATTTGGTTCGGTTTCAAATCTCCTACTGTTCAATTCAGTTTCAAGATGTTGAACTGAAATGAACCGATTGTGACGCAGTGGGTTGGAGTGCGGGTAGTGCTCGGGGTTGCGAGTTCGACTCTCTAAACCACCTTCAAAATAATATTTTTTTCCTATTTTCGATTTGAACCGGTTCACTTCACTTGGGAGGCTCGGTTCAATTCGGTTTAACTAAAATTACAACCAAGTGTGTTGATGTACATAGATGTCAACAGATATTTATTAGCACTAGCAACATTAGTTGGGTTCGCATATATGGCACTTCTCGTTGATAGACTCAATCCATGTGAATTTATACACCTGAAATAATGCAACAAATAAATGGCAAACTATAGCTGAGTTGGTACTTTATTCTTTCTTTCAGAAACAGTAGTTTAAATAGCCACTTTCTGTGCCTGCTACTGGCACTGCTACTGAACTGCAAAACACATATCCTTCCCTCGTGTATTGGGGCAAATGGGGTGACACGATTCTGAAGACAAGAAAATCCACATTAAATTAACATTGTCCTTACGTTCTTTTGGATCTTTTAATGAACGTTCTGGTTTTTATCATCTCACATGAACTAATCACAAAGATCCAGAAGATGATGAAGCTAGCACTCGGACACCATAATGTTCAATATATATTACTCGGGAAAAAACCAACATTTCCCTTCGGGGTATGCACCTAATATTGTGCAAGTACCTTCATTGATGTTCTTCTGTGCATCGCTGTCCAAACCTGCAGGTGATTCATGTTTCTTTCAAACACTAGGATTGGATAGAAGAGTATAGACTATATAACCGTTCCTAAACCATGAAGTGTTTCCGGCAAACTTTTCATATTCACAGACTTATTAAGTTCAGGCGGTGTGCAGGCCACAACAATTCCTACGACAGTAGGGGTGAACAACGGGTGGGTTCAATCCGATTCATTCTTATTTTTGGAGAAATCGAATCGAACTGAACCCCTATACTGAACTGAACCGGTTCGGTTCAAACCGAAATGCGACAAAATTTGGCAAAAAAAATGTTTCGCGCGGTGGTCGCAAGATTTGATCTTGCAACCTCCGCGCGCAGAGGCTGCGCCGCACATGCCATAGGCCTCCAACCACTGCACTACATGCATTTTTATGTATATATATTATATATATATATCGGATCATTTCGATTTCTCAATCTGAAATCGAACTGAACAGTGAAACCCGTGAAACCGAATCGAACCGAACCGAACCGGTCAATTCGATTCGACTTTTTAGTTTGAACCATACAGTGAACACCCCTATACAACAGAACCACTCACCACCGTGACACCTCTCACTCCTCCCTCGACGCCATGTATGTCATATAACACATTAAGGTAGTAGCAAAATCTTGCCAATGTGTTCACTGCTTTCCATGAGCCTGTGAGCATCGGCAACTTCGGCAAGGGGAAACGACTTGTAAACCACGGGCTTCACTCTGCCTGCAGCAACAGCCGGCCACACATGCTTCTCCACCTCTGCGACGATCTTCGCTTTGGCTTCGGTGCTTCTGCCGCGCAGTCCCGCAGCTGCATTAGGACACACCAAATTCCATCTTCAGAGCCTTACAGAAATGACAATATATCTTCCTTCCCCCCCCCCCCCCTCTCTCTCTCTCTCTCTCTCTCTCTTAAAAAAAGAAGTCCAAATTATACAGCAGCTCCACCTAGTAGAAGTATTAAATATTTGTATCCTTCCCCATAAACTTATTTGTTATCTTTAACATGTTATTTGGTCTTTAACATCAAAAGTAAATTTATCACCCTTAGGGTCACAAATAACAAATTAAAGATTACAAATAACTTTAACATGAAAAAATAATTTTCTCTTAGTTGATTATTTATAAATGTGAATCTGCATAAAAAAAATGAGAGAAAAGATAGCGGTGCACGTGAATCTGCATTAAAAAAAAATGAGAGAAAAGAGATGCACTGCACATGATGTGACCCAATAATATTTAAAACGGATAGTAAATATACCCATCCTGTATGGGAAGTAAGAATTTCTAAAGGTGTAAATATCTTTAACCAACGAAGGTATCTTACTTTTGGTATATGTCAACTAATAGAATTATTTTCTTTAGAATTTATTGAAAGACCTTCGTACAATAAGTATTTCTCTTTCCTCCAAATGTCCACAAACCTACCAGGGGTGGGGTGGTTGGCGTAGAACCAGAAGCATTGGACAGGTAAACCTAAATGCAAACAAAAGCGGAGAATTTTGTGCTGAATCATTCCTATATAGCCCTTTTTGAAATTTCCCCACATATGCATGCACTTGGCTTTGCTAGATAAACCATCTCATGCAGACTGCCATCGACCGATAACTTCTTACCAAATGGAACTGCGAGCCACAACCCATACACTAATGTGAGATGAGATGGTCACCTTGCACAGTGAGACGCCTCGCCAGCAGAGGCCCAAGGTTCACTTCCGCAACCGTGCCTCCTTGGATGCCGATGATGAACAACCTGCCATCGACGTTCAAGCTCGCGATGTTCCTTTGGAGGTAAGAGCCACCCATATTATCAAGTATAACATCTACACCTACAAAGACAAAGCGGGAGAAAAATATTTCAAGGATCTCACAACCAGGAAACGAAGAGAATGTCCACATTAAAAGAGAAGTAGACTGCGACTGCTCCACAGAGGTGCCAAAAGATTGCACCTTTGCCATCAGTTTCTTCCTTCACTCGTGCCACGAAGTCCTCTGTCTTGTAATTGATGCATACGTCTGCACCCAGATTCTTGCAGAATTCCAGCTTCTGCGCACTCCCTGATGAGCAGGCAAAGGACATGCATGATGCATCCAACTTAACGAGATTACCATGCCATACCCAAGAGAAATAATTTAATTTAGGACAAGGATGCCGAAGAAGAATGTGCAGCAATAACCTGCAGTTGTGAACACCCTCGCTCCGATGTGCTTGGCAATTTGTATCGCAAATGTCCCAATTCCACTGGAACCACCGTGGACCTTATGGATTTCGTCAAGCGTGAATTACAGTTTTTAAGCCCATATCCAAATTTTACACTGAAAGGAAACAAAAGAGATGGATGAGGCAAATCGTCGAATACCAACCAGGAAGGACTCCCCTGGCGACAGACGACTCGTCATGAACACAGTGGACCAGACCGTGCAAGCCACTTCCGGAAGCCCGGCTGCCTCTTCCAATGAGACTCCCGGGGGTACAGGGAGGACCTGCCCCGCCGGCACAGCCACCTTCTCCGCGTATCCGCCTCCGGCGATCAGAGAACAAACCTGCAGAAGCAAAGGAGAGGGACCAACAAATGATCACCCCCCCCCCCCGCTTAACAGACGAGGTCACACCCCGAAACAGCCACAGATAAAACACTCTCCGAGTTCCCTGATTAGAACTTTAGAAGAGACCCACCTGATCGCCAACCTTCCAGCGGTCGACGCCCTGCCCGACGGCCCCTACGACGCCGGAGCACTCGAGGCCGGGGTAGGGGCTGGCGCCGGGCGGCGGCGAGTAGGACCCCTTGCGCTGGTCGGTGTCAGCACGATTCAGTCCTGCGGCGGTGACCCGGATCAAGACGTCGCCTTGGCCGATGGCCGGGTCTTCCACCTCTTTGACCTGCAGCACCTCCGGCCCGGCGACGACCGCCTTCATCTCTCTCTCTCTCTCTCTCTACCTCTATCTCTCTCTCTCTCTCTCTCTCTCTCGGGTTGGGTTCATGTATGTAAGGAGGGAAATATTTATTAATTTTACAATAATAATATTGGCATTAATAGTAAAAAAACCTTATTGATAGAAAAATGAGAAATATTTGCTTTGATTCTGGCTGTGCCGTGTGCCTTCCCTATCTTGTCTGAAATTCTTCGATCCCGCACAACATTCTGTCACTTTTTTTTTAATTTTTATAATTAGAATCTAAATTTTATTTGGATTGGACAGTGCAATCGCCTAAAATTAATGCAATTACGATATAATTCATACCGTCTTTTATGATCTCGATTCAATTTCAATTTGGTATGATGATATGATTGATTATATTCTGATTAATACTTACCATCTATATCATTGTTATTATAAAATTAATTTTGTAATAAATATTTAACTTTTTTATAGAAATTAAGGAGAATTAATTCAAAGTCTCTCGTAAAGATAAGTGTGTAAGTACGTAGTTACATAATTAAGTAACTATGTAAGTTAGTTACTTACTTCTTTACTTATGTATGTATGTATGTAAGTAAAGAAGTAAGTAACTAACTTACATAGTTACGTAATTATGTAACTACGTACTTACGCACTTACTTACTTACCTATTATTTCTTTTACATAACTATATAACTTACATAATTATGTAATTGTGTAATTCCGTAGTTACATACGTACATACTACTACTCTTACATAACTATGTAACTTACATAATTACGTAATTATATAACTACGCATTTACATATTATGTATGTATGTATGTATGTATGTATGTATGTATGTAACTTACATAGTTACGTAATTATGTAACTACATAGTTACTTACCTACTACTTCTCTTACATAGTTAAGTAATTATGTAACTACGCACTTATATATTTACCTACTATTCTTATGTACTCTTCTTACCTATTTACTTAATTATATAAGGTTGGGGTAAAATTAGTATTGAAAAGTGTACATGGGAGGAGTTAATATTCAGAAACCTAAAAATAAGTCCCTCAAAAATTAAAGATTTTCAAGTTCTAAGAAACTTGATAGGGACCTGAAAATAATGTCAAGTCCCTGTCAGAAATCTAGAATTAATTCTCCCTTTTTTATAACTATGTAATTCAAAATCTTAAAAATACGTCTCACAAAATAAAAAAATTAATTGATAATTCTCTCTATATTTTTTTAAAATTTGAGAAAATATTAATGTCAGATAAATCGAGTAACAACACTTAAGCAAGGTGGTCGGCAGCCACAAGATTGGTGGGGTGCCGGACCCCACCAACCAAGGTGGCTTAGCAACTCTCTAGAAATTTAGAAACAGTTCACAAGACACCGTACGTGTCTCTATGGAGCGGAGACCCGATGAGATCCACCAATTATTGGATGGAGAAAAGTTTACTACACTTGAAGAAGTGCAGTAAGTGCAATCTACGTAGGATTGTAGCCCATGCGACCTCTTGTTGGGCGCCACGTATTTTTTTTTTTTTGTGAAATCTAGCATTTCTATTTTGGAGCTCAACCCCTCTATTTTGGAGCCCAACTTTTTATTTTAGAGCATAACTTTCTATGTAGGAGCCTAACTTGCCTTCTATTTTGGAGTCAAATTATTATTTTTTTCTTAAAATTTAACTTTCTATTTTGGAGCTCAACCCTTCTATTTTGAATCCTAACTTTTTTTTATTTCGGAACCCAACTTACCTTCTATTTTGGAGCCAAACTATTTTTTAGGCTCCAAAATAGAAAGTTAGACTCCAAAATAAAAATATTAAACTTTAAAATAAAAATATTGGGCTCCAAAATAGAAATAATAAATTTTAAAAAAAAATAACAGCAATCCTATGTGGATTGCACTTACTACACTTCTTCAAGTATAGTAAGCCTTTCTGTTCTCTTATTGGATGTCCAAGTACTATCGGGGGATGTTACTGGGCCATGTCTGGGCCGAGTGTAGATAGACCATGGTCCAACCCGGCCTCAGCCCGAACCCACTGAATTGCATGATGTTTTTTTAAATAGACCGGATCCGGCCCGATATGGCAATTGTAAGGAATCTTTTTTTTTACACATTCGATTATTCATATTAAAAAAACACTTATGTCAAGACCCTTCTTATAATAATATTGAGTTAAATTACAAAAAAAACTATATTAGCTGATAAGTACTAAAAATATGATATTGGCCATAAATTTTTAATCTAAAACACTAATTTTTACAATCCAACTCACTCTTATTTCAAGCATTTCTTCTCACCCCAATATCTTTTCAAGTCTTTTCTCCAGCTTTTGAGCATTCCATTTAGAAGTTTGAAGACAGATTCAGACACCCTCTGTTCAGGGTTGTGCTAGAACAGAGGTTACACCTTGGAAACAGCCGGACATTAACCGGAAACAGTGGGAATAAGGCCCCTGTGGTCAGAGAAATGAGCAGAAGCAAGATCTAAAGAAGAAATTAGAAAGCAGGAAAATCTCAAGCACTGACGAAGGTGGGAGTGCCCTCGGAAACAGTGGGAGTGGAGGAATCATGGGAGGAATCCATCAGCGAGGAAGGGGGGGAAGACGACCCCTTTCCCTTGCTCCCTCTCTCCTTTATCTCCTCGATCATCTTGAACACCACGCTCATGCTGGGGCGCTCCCCCGGCGCCGGCGCCATGCACAGCAGCGCCACCTGCAGCAGCGCCACCATCTCGTCCTCCGCCCCCTTGTCCCCCGCCAGCTCCACGTCGAACACCTCCGACGTCCACTCCTCCCTCACCACCGTCTGCACCCACTTGGCCAGGTCTGTCTCCCCCACCCCTCCCGCCGCCCTCCCCGTCAGCACCTCCAGCAGCACGACCCCGAAGCTGTACACGTCGGACCTCTGGGTGGGCCTCCTGGCGGCGCCGCCCCCGCCCCCGCCGAGGAGCTCCGGTGGGGTGGGGTACCACTCGGCCGGGGCCGGGGGCGGGGCAGCCAGGAGCTGGAGCAGGGCGAAGTCGGAGACGCACGCGTTGCCGTCGTCGTCGACCAGGACGTTGGAGGAGGTGAAGTGCTGGTGGGCAAGCTGGGAGGGGGAGGAGGCGTGGAGGAACGCGAGGCCGTCCGCCGCGCCCAGCGCCAGCTTCAGCCTCGCTGCCCAGCCCAAGGGGGTTCTTCCGGGTCCACGACTACCTGCGGGGAGAAGAAAGAAAGAACAGAAGAAGGGAGGGATCAGGAGACTGCAAGTCAAATGCACGCGGTTCCGTCTCAGAAGAAACTTTGACAACACAAGAACAGTCAAACATTACAGATTCTTAAAGCCGAATCTTTTTTGTCATTTTGATGTAGATATGTGAAGTCCATGTCTATTTCTGATAAAATATTAGTTTTAGCATAGTATGAGTTAATTTCTATGTCAATAAATTTTAAGTCGCAACCAAATACCCACTAAAAACTCTCACTTAAAACCAACGATTTCACGTGCTTGTCAATAAAAGTTAAATTATGTTTAATTTAATACATGACTTTTGTAGTTTTAAGAAAATAATTTTATGCGTCTCTAGTCTTTAAACGTTAAAAACCCAAAGCACATCCAGAACTGCGGCATCCCAAAATCCCAATTCGCAAGTTGACCAAAACGGCGAAGGTGGTAGTCAACTAGTCAACTTTTTGGTGAGTGTCGAAGTCAACGGACTCGAGCATGAAGCATCCGGTTCCCGCGGACGTTGAGAAGTTAGGAAAGGTAAGGAGCTGACCATGGAGGAGGCCGTGGAGGCTGCCGTTGGGGAGGTAGTCGTAGACCAGCAGGATCTCGTCCTCCGACCGGTAGTAAGCCCGCAGCGCCGCCACCTTCGGATGCCGCATCCCCCCGAGCTCCCCGAGCAGCCGCTCCGCCGCCGCAGCAGCCTCCTTCTCCTCCTTCCCCTTCGCCGGCGCCGCCGACGTCTTGTGCCCCCTCCTGACCCGCTTCACGGCCAGCCCCCTCCCTGCGTCCCCCTCCATCACCACCCGGTACGTCGTCCCCACCGTCCCCCTCCCCAGCATCTCCGCCGAGCCCCTCATCAGCTCGTCCACAGTGAAGGCCTTGCAGCCGTCGAACAACACCACGCTCTTCTCCCCAGCTACTCCTCCCCCTACCTTAGCACCGGCGCGACTCCTCTCCCCTATTTCACTTCTTTCCTTCCTCCTCTTCCTCCTGCAGTACCATAATAGCAGAGGAAGGACGACGAGGGCCGAGAAGGCGGAAAGTAGGATCCCCCCGGCTATTGACACCAGCTTCCATTCTCCTTTCTGGCGATCATTACTACTCGAGTGGACAACAAGGGGATCGGTACTCGTTGCAGTCTTATTCGTGCACTGCCGGAGGAGGGGTCCCCCGCAGAGATCACTGTTGCTGGTGAAGGATGAGGCCGGAAAGGAGGAGAGGGACGCGGGGATCCGCCCGGACAGGCGGTTGCCGGAGACGTTGAAGTCGACCAGCTCGTCGAGGGAGCCCAGGGACGCCGGGATCTCCCCCGTAAGGAGATTCCCCTCCAGGCGCAGGTTGACTAGCCGGGGGAGACGTCCCACCTCCTGCGGTATGCGCCCGGAGAAGAGGTTCCCGGAGAGGTCGAGGCGGCGAAGGCGGCGGAGATGGAGGAACCCAGCTGGGATCTCCCCCGTGAGACGGTTGCGGGAGAGGTTGAGGAGCCTGAGGTGGGGGAGGAAGCACAGAGCACCGACGGGACCGCGGAGGCCACGGCCCTGCAGGAGGACGCGGGCGACGCGGCCGCCGCGGCAGCCGACGCCGGCCCAGGCGCCGGAACAGGGGTCCGTGTCGGGTGCCCACGTGGGGAGAAAGGCGCCGGTGGGGTCGGCGGACGACCGGAAGGCCTGCAGCGGGTGGTAGTCGGGATGTGGAGCCGCCGCTACAGAAGAGGAGGCTACGGAGCTCAACAGCCAGCAGAGGAAGAGCGAGAGGAAAGGGCAACTCTCAGACAGTAAGCCCATCCTGCTAGTCTCTCTGGATTCGCCCAAGGCCGGCGATGGTGAGGACGGGGAAGAAGGGCGGGGAGTGAGGGCGGAGGACGGGGTGCCCGTTAAGGGGGAGGAGCCGAGAGGCCGGAGTGGGCATTCATGGCGGCGGGGCACTGTGGAGCGCTGGCAACGTAACGCACAGGCGCCACTGCGCGGGCGCGCGGGGGGAAAACGGACCTTTTCTTGTGAGACAATTCAAGTATCCAAAGGTGTTTGTTTTTATGTTGTGCACGCCATTTAATTAACGTACGTATATATGGTAGAAACCCGAGCATATTTGGTTAATACTTGGTTATATTTATAGATATCTATGTGTAGATAAGGAATTGTATATATGTATATATAATAAATATTTATATGGCAAGTACACTCATATGTTTTTTTATAAGTAGTTGATAATGTTATTAAATAAGAAAACGGTGTAATTTGGATTCCATACTTCTACAATCCGAAAGTTATGAACCCGATAAGCTTAGCCCATCGAACAACCGATGCTTACATCACAGATTTTTTATTGCGAAATTTCTGATAAGCCTTCAAGAGCTAAGTAATGGAGAGTTTATCCTTGGGTTGTTCTCCCAATTAATAAGTGCGAATGTAAAAAAAGATAAATATTTATTATTTAATTGGATGGGATTGTTTAGTCCCGTGATAATTTGCATGGTATCACATATTGGTGCTATCTATTTCTGTCATTAATTATAATGCGTTGTCGATCACTGTCGTCAACTCTTATTATATTGCTAATGATCGCTTAGTTGGACGGTTCAGTTTAATTAGCATTACAAGAAACAACACAAATATAAACAACTTAAAATTGTTGACAAATCTTCTTTTTTTTTTTTAATGTGGATGCTAAATTTTTTTCTAAACATAATAGAAACTAAAACTTACATTGGACTTCTTAAAGAGTTCTAAAAAATCCGAAAATATCATGATCAGGGCCGGGTTGTATTTGGTCACATATAATCATGTGTAAACATGATGCTTGTAAGGTTTGCATAACCATGTACAGTCTCGTTTTATGTGATGATGGAGAATTGTCAAAAAAAAAGAAAAGTGATTATTAAATGAGAAGTGTACTGAATGTTTCTTTATTGCATGAATAATCTTTTAATTATAATGATGACGATGTGACTGTAAAAGAAAATAAGCTGTTAAATACATGGTTGGGATGAAGAGTTCAGGCATTAATTCTCTTCAAAAAAAGAAAAAGAACAATGCAAACTAGCAAACAACCTAATAAACTCGTAGAATTAGGGGTGTAAACGGAACTTAATATTTCGATATTTCGATTCGATTCTGATAAAAATTATCGATTTTAGAATCGGAAAATGATACCGATAGTTTATCGGAATCGGTATCGGATATTCTGATAAGCTATCGGAATCGAAATTGAAAAATAATCGGTATCGGAATCGGTATCGGTTATTCTGATAAATTATCATAAACTCAAAAGATAAAATTATGATAAACACCTCAGCTTATCGAAATTTCGGTTCCGGTAATGTTATCAGAATCGGAATTAACCATTCCGATTTTATCATAATCGGAACCTTATTTCGGTTATCGAAATTGAAATCAGAATCTGTGTTTCTGGTTCCGAATCCGACCCGTTTGCAGCCCCAAGTAGAACCAATTGACAAAAGAACATTAATGTGAGGATGGGTACCCAACTATATACTAAAAAATTCACATCTGTGTCATGCTCAGGTTTATGTCAGTGTGGATGCAGAAACGGCAAACAGGACAAAGTTATTGCAGATGGCATGGATGGCAATAATATTGCTCCCCATTCCCTTCAATATTTGGATGCCATTTCTTGCTGTTTATTTCTCCTTCCATGAACGGGTGTGGTAGGTTATTGTGTTTCCAACTCGGTGCATGTTGCAAGCTGTCTATCAAGAAGACTCAAGAAACTACAGCTTGGAAGATGACGGGCATTGCTTTTGGTTAATACTACATGATCCTATTGGGAATGTTCAAGAGGTGAATATTATTTACTAGTTGAAAACCCGTGCGATGCACGGTAGTTGTTTATAAAATATTAAAATAAATAAAAAATATTATTTATAAAAATATATAATTTTTATTACAAAAATTTTGTTAAACTAAACAAGAAAATTTTGTTCTTAAAATAAAGGAAGGTGGACTGCAGGAAGGTAGGTTTAAAATTGAATTTTTTCTAAAAAATTATGGTCTGCTCAGTTTAACAAGTTTTTTTAGATGGTGAGTATCTTACCTTGTTTAAAAAGATTTTTCGTTGATTTAGGTGACAATTAATGTTTGAGACTTGCCTTACGAGAGGTGTGTTAAAGTTGATAGATTTATTATTTTATGTTAACTGCTATATGTTAGGATTTGTTTACCCAGATTTTGCTTAACCATATTTAGCTGCAATATAGATAGATTTAGTGGGGAGGTTTAGGCGGGAAAACTCTGCTTCTGGTGCTGCCACGTGGCTGCTCCAAACTGAATTTTATTAGAATAGTATAGATATGACAACGAGTAGTTATTAGTGAACCGGGTGGGGGATTATGGTTTGCCGAGGTATCACATCGGTTGCATGGTTCGGATTGTGTGGATCTAAGGTCATATTTGGTATCGAAATAGATCGGGAATGGAGTGAAGATATTCTTAAAATTTTGAAGATATTTTTAAAAATTTTAAAATATTTTTAATTTATCTTTGATATATTTTAATACTAAACAACCCTTAACATTTTTTTTGTCACATCTCGTGCTCTATATCATCGAAGTATCATCGGCTTTGATTTTTCAACCTCATTATTTTGTCTCTTTGAGAGTAATCGACTTCAGAACAAAGACTTTTTAAGAAGGTCATCTATCTTAAAATTTCTCTCTATTAAGTACAATTAATCATGAAGTTCTTTTCAAAATCGAGTTGATATTCCAAAACACATCTTGTTGATATAGAGCGCAACTTAATTAGTTATATTTATGGGTGTTACAATTTACATTTACCCCTTCTTATTTAGGTGACGTCTATGTTGCTGAGCACGTACAACACACAATGTAATTAATCAGTCCCCTAACTAGACAAGTAAGATTCTAAAAGTGGCCTCCATAGATTCAAAAGATAGCTCTCAAAATATAACATATTGTCCCCATTACGAGTTCAAAATGTGGCTGTTGTAATGTAGCACTTTCTCTTAAGTGGCACTTAACTCTTTCACTATATAGAGTATAGTCTTGCCAAATCTATATATCACGCCATATACCATATATTGATGAGGTATTATCCGTTTTGACCCATCGACTTATGGTTTTGTCCCTATGAGAGTAATTGGCTCTAAGACGAGGACTACCATGAAGATTATCTATCACAAGATTTCTCTCCATTAAGCACGATTCACCACCGAATTCTTTTCAGAACCGAGATATTTCAAAAGGCATCTTGTTAATATAAAATATAACTTAACTATCCTTGATCGAGGATGTTACATTTTTTATATAAGTATTAACGATAATTAGATTGATATAAAAATTTGTTGCAAGTGGTTAAGAACCATTTGTAATAAATTTTAGCATGAATTTAGGATAGATCTAGTGATCAAAATTATATATATATATATATAGTTTATCATATGTTATTAACATTCGGAGTGATGTTATGTTATTCAATTATTAAAAATTATTATCATATGGTATAACTCAAACATTTGAAATAAACTACAAACTCTCGAAACAACAAAAACTTTTGAATATGGAAACCAAGTAAAAAGAACTTCCTTCGAGCTGGATCTGCTCGAGCGATATGATATGGTATGATACGGTTAGTAGCATACCCAATGACAAATCTAAGTAGGGTTCAATGGTGGTCTCGTGACTCCACTAAAAATTTTAATTTTTTTAAATTCATTTGAAAATTCAGATCTAAAATGGTCAAAATTGGTATAGCGACTACAATAGATTTAGATCGGGTGACTGTAATGGACAAAAAAAAAAAATAATCCGAACACTGTTTGTCCCTCTAAATCACAGTTCAATAGGATTCGAGATGCATGTAAATGAGGTTGATACGGATAAGTCCTCGACTGGTCGGCCACCTGCTCGACTCGGCTGACCTCCGAGACGAGTTCAAAGCCGACGATTATATCAAAATTATGAGATAGTATATCAAAATAAATTTATGTCTCTTCTCCTCCCTATTTTTTATTTGTAAAAAAATAAAGAGGAATAAAGATACTAACTAGATCGAATGAGGGTCATGACTCGTAAGAAGGGAAAGGGAGGAAGAGAGACAAGGGGCGAGGGATATACGGGGGGTATGTTTGGGCATACTAGATTGGTACGATCGGCCTAGTATTATTAAAATTTAATGCAATGAACTAATACTATACGCTCTAATTTTGTACCGTACCTAAAACTCTTAATTAGTCCAATCTTATTTATCGATCTGATCCATCATCCATGGAGGGACGTTGTAGGAGAGATTTGGATGGTCCAAATAGAAGACCTTGTGAGAAAGGGGCCTATGAAGAGGGGTGAGGAGGTTTGCTTTAGAGAGAGAAGACAAGGGGATGTAAAATTGATTTTTCATAAGTTTAAATTTAACTCTGGTTAAATGAGAGTGCTTAATAGATTTTTGTTAGTTACTTTTAAATATCAAAATGTATGATGTTATTCAAAATACGAATAGATTTTAGGGGTCATATATAAAAATTAGTTCATGTGCCCCACCACTATGATTTGGCATATAGTATTGTACCGATTTTGTGCACTCGATTTATATCTAACTTGGAAATTCTATGAGGACCCCGGTTGGGTCGATCGATTAGAACTCTCGCTTAAAAGTAAGAGGTCCCGAATTCGATTCTTGGGGGGGGGGGGGGAATTTACCTGATTTACATGCAATCCTCGAAGTGTGTAAATTCGAAATTTTTCTATAAGGGCAATACGGGTATACGGAAAGTAGGAGCTGCCAAGTCCTGACTTTGGAGTTCACGAATATCAATCATTGAGTCCACAAAACCACACAGGGTAAAATTTCCTCGTTATCAAAAAAAAAACTTGGGAACTCTATTGGTCTAATCTAGTTATTTTTTTATTTGTTATTATTATATTTTTAATATAAAATAAACCAAACATATTGGACCTATGAGTAGGTCGATCCAATATAGTTCACCAGCCAACAACCTTACCCACCGTAATCTTTTATATTCACACACTTACACCCCTTAGTTAATTAGGGCATTCCTCAGTGTTCCCAAATTATGAGACTTATTTGATAAACACTCTTTTTTGGAGGATTTCTCTACTGAAAAATTGTATGGTTAATTCAAGTTTTAGAACCATACTTAGATGTATTAATGTAGAGAGAGAGAAGATTCATTGCAACGGATGGTACTTAAAAATGTATTAGCATCTACTAAAAATTATTTGATTATTTCAAATTTTAGATCCATATTTCGAAGTATAAAAAAATAAATCATCAAATTGAGTATAAAAATTGATAAATTGAAGAATCACATATATGTAGTGTCTATATTTTCTATTTTATGTATTCTAGATATTATTATTTCTAATCTAATATTAAAAAGTACAATTTTATACCCATATTTAGTCCATGGAAATTAGAGAATAATCAATCAAACTAGTCTAAAATTGGACACCAAATCATGTTAGTTATACCCCAGCTGCAGCCACTGGATGCACATCCAGCAGCTGCGCTGAACAAAAAAAAAAACTCCTGCATGCTCGCTGCTGCTAGATGTACATCCAGCGGCAGCCGCTGGGGTACGATACCCCAGCATCATATATATATATATATACTAGTTCTATGCCCGTGCGATGCACGATTTGTTGTAAAATATAAATATTTAATATGTAATTATATATGTTAAAATATATAAAAATATTTTAGTAATATTTTATTTACATAATTCATTTAGAAATGATATAAATTTTTAAAATAGAACAACTTATCTAAGAACGACATAAAATACATAAAAAACATATATAATGTTAAAGTAAATAACATCACTAAAAAAGTCCACATGAAAGATTGGTTCATATGATGAACCATAAGTTTGTAAATAACAGTCATAAACATCAAAGAAATTGTCAAATTTCAATATCTGCCTTTTCAATTTTAATTTTCTTCGTCTTGCTGCATGAATGTTGTGCAGCAATAGCATCACTAGATAGGTCTTCCATACGATCATTGTCTGAAATAATCTTCTTCAATGGAGTGATGCTACTTGAAGAACATGTAATTAAAAATGTATCTTATATTATAAAAAGAAAATTCATTAATATGACATTTCCTATTCATTTTGAAAATTATTAATACAAACATTTGGATTTGTAATATCACTCCTTTAAGTCTTTGAGATATTGTTATGCATAAATACATAAATATGTAAAAAAAACACTCATATATGTAATTTAGTAGCGCTAAAGTGAGTAGCATTTTTTTTATATTTTAAGGACTTTTAAATATGAGGTGTAAGATTCAAAGTTCAAGTTAAAAGGTGCAGCAACGTATGTAAAAATATGATAGCCTCATTTTGATAGGTGTAAAAATAAATTTCATGAAAAAAACAATAATATGTTAGAGATTAGAAAGAATTGTAAAAAAAAAGCTCCAAATGTTTGCATGCCTTATCAGTAAAAAAATATTAGTTATGCACTCTATTTAAATAACAGAAATTATTATCACTATTTCAAGAACTCATGTTATGTTAAAGATCTTCCCCCACCCTTTGCAGCAGAGCTGCAATTAATAACTCAAGAAGGATCCTTCAAGTAGAATGTCCTCTGACTCTCACCATCGAACAACAAATTTTCAACTTTAAGCTATTACAAACAGATCCAATATTTAAAGTAACATCTTGATTAATGCAACAACAGGATATGAAATCCAGCACTGAGTTTAAGATCTGTTTTCGCCGGCAAGTCCAGATTAAAACATAGTTGAGTCTACGACCAACTCATAAAGTGGGGTAGGACTTTGCGGGGAAGGAAGAGAGGAATACTGACATGTTACTGCTTTGCAGTTGTACAGATTCCAACATTAACACAGGGTAGCCCAGGATGTTGATCATGTTCCAGAGAGAAAAGCATAGCAAGATAACCGCAAAAGTAGTTTTCATCTTTCTGTCGCTGTGGGTGGATGGAGAGGGAAGGGAGATAGGGCCTGATGGTGGTGGAGGCGGATTTATTTCTAGTAAAGGATTATCTGAGTGGAAGAATTCTTAGGCTTTTCAGCAAATTTGAAAAGAATGAGTTACTAACCTGTTGAGGGTTCATGTAAAGGGAGGTACCATCAAAGACATTGATCATAGTAAGTAGAAGAAAGCTACAAAGATTCCTTGTAAGATCAGATACCAGTATCTCGCATGTTCATACAAATATAATTGGTTAAATAAAGTCTATACAATATACAACATATCCATACTTACGCACTCACAAAGGAATGATGAATGTAGAGAATTAAATAAGATAACATAAATTATATCAAAAAAAAGTGTGTAGCGCTACAGTAATTCTGTAACTGCTACAGTAGCTTACATAAAATAACAATTTTTATGTTATTTTTATATTAAAAAATTATAAAATAAAAAATCTAATGTTATCTAATCAAATTTTTAAAAACAAATATAAATAAAAAACATAAAAATAGAATAATTTTGAATCTACTGTTAGTCACTGTAACACGCTACAGTAATTCTGTAACTGCTACAGTACGTAGCTGGCATAAAATAACAATTTTTATGTTATTTTTTATATTAAAAAAACTATAAAATAAAAAATATAATGTTATCCAATCAATTTTTTAAAAACAAATTTAAATAAAAACATAAAAATAAAAAAATTTGATTCTACTATTACTGACTGTATCACGCTACAATAATTCTGTAGCTGCTACAGTAGCTTGCATAAAATAACAATTTTTATGTTATCTTTTTAATATTAAAAAAACTATAAAATAAAAAATCTAATGTTATCCATCAAATTTTTAAAAACAAATTTAAATAAAAACATAAAAATAGAAAAATATTTATTCTACTGTTAGTCACTGTAGCTACTGTTACTCACTGTATGAAGGAGTACCTCCACCTGCGGCGCCCACGCCACCACCATTTCCCTCCCCTGCGTCTCGTCCACGAATCCCGCCGGCAGCTCCACCCCCGCCTCCCCGCGCACCGATCCCAGTCGGACCACCCACAGGAAGGGCTGCCCGCTGCCGGCCAGGCGCCAGGCCACCTCCGCAAGCTCCTCCTTCTCCATGTCGGCCAGGCTGCAAAAGCTCACGTAAATAACGGACCCGGCGGGGTGGCGGTCCAGCCACGCCATGCAGCTGCGGTCCTGCTCCAGCAGCCGCACCAGTCAGTCGCGAAAGGGCGCCCGGCAGGCTTTGGTGATTGCGATTGCCTTGGCCAGGATGTCGTGGCAGTTGAGGACCTCCTCCGGGAGGCCGTCGTCAATGGCGACGAAGCGGAAGTGGGGGTGGCCGGAGGGGTCTGGGGCGTTGAGCAGGGTGTGGATGACGGTAACGGAGAAGCCCCGCTGGAAGAGGAGGGTGGCTAGCTGGAACATGGGGTTGATGTGGCCCTGGAAGGGAAGCGAGAACAGCAGCAGAAGGCGGCCCAGGCACCGCGTTTGACCGGCGGACCCGGCCTCCTTCTATACATCAATAATGCCTCGCCTTCGTCGCAGAACTGCCACTGCCTTTTTGTTTTAAACCTCGCCTCCTCTTTCTCCTGTGGTGGGCAGCTGAAGGGCGGCGCGGTCGGGGCCAGCGGACGCGGCGGCGCTGGGGACCAGGCGGGGAGCATGCTCGGCCGAGAGTGGCAGCTGATGGGGTTGACGTGGTTGCTGGCCAGGAACCGGACAGCGTGCATCCCCACCGTGTCGGCGGTGCTGCGTGCCATCATGTACAACGCCACCAGACAGAGGAGGGTCGGCGGGGAGGTAGGCAGTCGGAGTACTGCTGCAGCCCCGACCAGGAGAACATGCCGCTGGCCGTGGACTCCCTCGGCTCCGGCGTCTACAGAAGCTGAGTCACGGGTCGTGGAGCAGGTTTGGGGCGCTGCACCGGGTCGTAGGCGAGCACAGGCAGGAGGTAAAGAAGTAGTGAGAGATAGAGGAACAGAGAGAGATGCGCTCAGAAAATATTGATAGCTTCCTCTGCTCTTGGCAGCCACCATCCTCTAATATAATGGACATTCCATATTTACACTGATACAGGGAATCGCCAGAGCATTTGACAGATGGCACAGAAACCTATCAATGCTATAATTATAGAGTAATGCAGCTGGAGGGGCCGCGCGCCCTCCTGCGCGCGCCGCGTGGAGGGCGCGGGCCCCACCAGCATTTAATGTTTTTTTTTTTTACAATTTGTGCACACAAATATTGCACAAAAACTATAAAAAAAAAGAGCAATAAATGTTGGGGGGCCCGCGCCCTCCACGCGGCGCGCGCAGGAGGGCGCGCGGCCCCTCCAGTTGTGCTATGCTCCAGTAGTGCCGGGAGCATAGCATTACTCATAATTATATATAGGGAATGTGAGACAGATCACTCAAGATCTGTCATGATCTGTGCGATGTTGATTTTGAGATCCTCTTGAGGATTCCTCGGTGGACTTGCTTCTGATTGCCTCATTAGGAGGAACTTGGCCCTGGCGTTGGCGTCTTGCCTGCTAAAGCCGCAGGATCCTCTCCTCGAGACCTACTACAGAGGCATGCAGCAGTAAAAGAAGTCAACTCCCAACATTTTACGGGAAGGCGAAACGCCGGATTTTCACTGGAAAATGAAGGGGCAGGCAACGCGGCAGGAATGAAGAAAGTAAAAAACACTACGCGGATAAAAAAATACAAAAGACACATATCATAGTTTTGGCGGGATTCTAAAGAAGTCTGATGCTGCCGCATGTAATTTTAAAATTGAGAATTATTAGTATAGTATAGAGTATAGATATAGTATAGATGTTCTGGGAAATCTTTGGGTGCCTATATATATTTCTTTTTTTATATTGAAAAACTCACAAATTTATGTGTAATATTTAGCAAGATTTAGTATGTCGATTTAATAAATTTTTTTGACGATTTTAGGTAGTAGACTTACCTTGCTACGTTAAAAGAGGAGATGAGTTTTTAAAAAATATGAATATTCTGGTCAAAACTCCATATCTCAATTTAAGCGGGAAACAAAACAATTCTGCTGCTGCCACGTGTACGTCTAAGACTGAGTTTTATAATAATAGTATAAATATATATATATATAGAGAGAATATGCATTTAAAAATTTCAATTGCGAATTTTCCGTGCTTTCCGCAATGTAGGTTATGAAGCGATAAAAAGACAATAAAGTCCTTTTAAAGGCATAAGAACACCATTTGACCTTCGACAGATAACAAAGTTTCATTGCAAAAGCCGAGTGGAAGCTTCTCTTGTGTTTGGGAAGGCATAGAAAAAATATAAATAACTTTGCTAATTTATGACATAAAATTAGAATTGCAGAGGTGCTTTATGCCAAATACTTATATGCATCAAGATTTATTATGTCGAATGTCTCAATTTTGTTAAGTTTGTCTTAATATAATACGGATGGAATCGTGGTATATTGACATGGTTCGAAGCGAATGATATAATTATAAAAAAGTTACAAATAATAACTAAAAACATTAGATCACATCGACTTTGACATGGTGCGTACGACAAAGCTTGATGTGCGCCCAGACATGGCATCCCAATAAAATATTTTTGTCTTTGATAAAAAAAAAGAGATTAAGAGATTTGGAGATGTCTCTCACAAGTTTTCTGATTAGATACTTCTCGTGGCTGCAACGTTTTCACCCACTATGTCATTAGAAGACACTTTTTTTAGGGTAAATTAATTAAGAGTTTCTATTAAATATTTAATTTATTTTTTAATCTCTGACCGAATTGTAATTCATTACAGTAAATATTATTCCATGTTACAATATATGTTAAATCATATTACAGCAAAGATCTCTCTGTTACAGTCAGAAACTCCTAATTAATTTGCCCCTCTTTTTACTTACGAGCAAAGATAAGTTCATTTATTAAAAAAAGTCGATTACATAAATTAGTACATAAAGACTCCTTATATAGATAGAAAAGTAGAAAAAACATAATCTATCACACAAGAATCCACCTGAGACATGATAGATATAGAATCTTTATAAATAGAGCATGCATTTCAAATTCAAGATACAAGATCGAGCAGTTTTGAGCAAAATTTTATTAATAATGTCAAATAGACATCGAGATGAGAGTTGTCATTAGAAGAGATGAGTAATATTATTTTTGAGTAACAAATTAACAGAAATAACTCGAAAGACGCACAATTTAGAGAGAAGTGTCGAAAATTTCTATACCACGAGTTAGATTTGAAACTATGTGACCCCTATTAAAAGACTCCATCTAATAAACAATCATGAACTAGTACCTCGACGACTTATCAACATAAATCGGAGAAGAAGGATTTTAGAGATGGTCGGAATGCATGTGGATCTGTAGAGTCAAGTGAACAACTAAAAAGGAAAATTGTGCACGATGGGTAGTTCAGTGGCTGGGCCCCTCCAATGCACACTAGGTGACTAGTGTTTGAAGAGGCGTTGCGACACGTTGAAGATTTGTGGCGCTCCCCATGAAAGAAGTTGAAGTGTTTTTTAAGTTTCGAAATTTTTGAATCCCTTTATTTGGACTAATAGGGTAGTGACTTAAATCACCACATTAAATACAAAAAAAAAGAAAAAAAGAAAAAGAAAAACTCACATACAAACAATAGGAGGAGGACATTGTCTCCTCAAAACAAGATAGGATTCTGGCCCTAGAGGATTAAGTACAAAAGAGATCACGATCTAAGAAAGGTTTGAAAGATACAAAAATAAATTTTGAAGGAGGCGAGCTTTTGGCCAAATAGAGGAGGGCGGAGTAGGGTGAAACTATGGCGATCCAACCGAATTATAATTTGTTGGTATAATATATTATCGATTATATTGTATTGTACCACAACAATTTGAGTTCATTGTTATAATATGTATAAAAAAACTTAAATTAAATAACTCTTGTAATAATTATATTTCAACATCATGATTCTCCTAACAAGATATATATAGTATACGCCCAAACTACAACGATGTAATATGGTTGGACAAATCATGCTTGATCGTAACATCTATAAAGTAATTTATTTATGGCAAGCACTTTATAAAATTAACCTGTGCACGCCAGTAAATTTCTCTCTTTGTCACATTCTTATAACTCGTTGCTTGTTTTAAACAATTTAAATGTCTAGTTTGAATTATTTTATTATCCTATAGCAATTTTTTCTCTCTGATTTTAGTTTCTAGCGGAGACAATCTAAAAAATTCCTTGTGGTATGACTTGAACATGGATGAATTGGTACCCTACCTCCCATTACTATGTTAAGTTGTCGATCATAAAAAAACATAATCTTATTTATATTATGTTAGGGTCACGAAAACAACTAAAAATAATATAAAATAAAATAATTATAAGTTTCTTTTACAAGATTTTAAATGTTTCTAAGTTTTTTTCTTCCTACGGGTTTCCAAGATCAAGCGAGCAAGTCCTCAATAAATCGGAAAGAACAGACTAAGGGTCCATTTGTTCCATGTAAAATCTCCCACATGAAAAAAAATTTCAGTAAAAAATTATATAATTGGTCATTTGATTGTATTGAAAAGTTAGATCCATAAAACCGTTTTCTTAAAATCTTTGAATTTTGACATCATTTTCTCTAATTTTAAAAATCCCACCTCCCACTTTCCCTTCCCCCTTCCCAAGGTCACGTGATCTCGTCCCCCTTCTTCCCTTCCACCATTGGCGCGGCGAGGTTCGCCTGCCTCCTCCATTGGACTCCACTGCGCCATCCGTCGTCAACTCCTCCACCAGCCTCTGCTGCGCCATCCGCTGCGCGCCATCTGCCTCCTCCACCTTTGTGGCCTCCGTTGCGCCATTCACCGCTGGCTCCGCCTCCTTCATCTTTACGGCCTCCGATGTGCCATCTGCTGCGCGCCATCTGCCTCCTCCATCTTCATGGCCTCCGATGTGCCATCCGTCATCGCCTTTGCCTCCTCCACTGCGCCATCTGCCTCCTCCCCATCTCCTCCACTTTTGTGGTTTGCGAACTCGCCGGCGAAGGGGGGGCGGTGGCGCCGTGGAGGCGATGTTGCCGAGGGCCTGGAGGGCATGACAGGCCCTGGCGCTGGAGAACGGGGTGGTGGCGCTGCGGAGGCCGCCGCGGAAGTCGCCGTGGGCGGCCCACTTGGTAGCACAGAAGTCAAGTAGAGGCCGATGATGGAGTAGGAGAAGGACCATGTTACTGTTCATGTGACGATGATTTTTGCCGATAACATGAGAAAGACGGTATCAGTGCTTGTGAACCCTTGCCAATTTGAAACTGCATATATACCCCTATTAAATGTTTTTTTATAAAAAAATATGAATTTTGGGGGTCAAAACTTCTGAGAAAAATAGGATTAAGAATCCTCATGATTTTATATGAATTTTGATATATGTCATGAGATTTACAAATTTTATATTATCTCATAATTACTTTTCAAAGAGGATAGTATATTTTAAATTGTTTAAAACATAGAAAAGTGTTTCTACTATTTTCTGCTGCCATTAAGTTAGTTAATGACAGTGACTAATTATGAGACAAATAGAGTGTATTTCGCAAGTCATTTAAATTTTTTGGAGATTAATTTGATAAATTATTAATAGTTGAATTACCAATTCAATAATTTAATGGGAGAACACAATAGATAATTATGTTTTACACATAAATAAAACATGTTAAAATAATTTTTAAAAAATATTTTACTAGAAAATAAACATCATAAAATTTTTTCAGGAAAAATATTTATATGAGAATCAAATAGATAATTATATTTCTTATTTTTAAAAAATTCTATAAAAATATTTTATGCACAACAGATCCTAACTTAAAAGGGTAATACTATGTTCCGGCAAATCAAGAACAAAGTATGACATAGAAGGTCCGTGCTCTTCACCATTGAGCTATGTGGATGGCACATCCCCAAGGTGCATTTAATACACTTTAATTTTTATTTTTTCTAAAAAATTATATTTAAATATATAGATGATTGTAAAAATATATGTGTAAAAATCTAAAAATTTATGGAAAAATTAATCGGTGGTCCCTGTCAGAAGGTGGTATTTTTTTCCTCGTCTCTATCATAATACTGGTAGACGTAAAGTCCATACTTTTTGCTCGATTTAATTTCCAGTCCCTGCTTTTCAGACGTCACCATTTACAACCATCGACCCACGACTTTTCGTCTCTTTTGCATTTGTCACATTTTTCCATTCCCATCTTACCCTTCCGTCCTTTCCAATGTCTTTTTCCCAATCGATGTTGACACTTCGATCCTTTCGAAGGCCCGTGAACTCTGAACGATAGGAAGTTGCTCTTACATAGCATGCCAAGAACTGTTACAGCAACCATTGACATCACTTACACAGGTCCTTTCAAAGACCCGTGAACCGTTCTTCACAACTATAAAAGGAACCCAGGGCCTCATACTTATCCTTCACGAGCTTTTGTGAGTCTTCTTCTTCCTGTCTTTCTTGCTAGTCTTCTTTCTCTTTATTTTGCAGATGTCTTCATCTAACCGTGCTCCCCCAGAGTGATGGCAAGCCACCTGCGTTACCAGTGCCACTGTCGCCCACGGCTCCCCCAGTGCCACAGGCTCCACCTTCGCCGCCGACCTACTGCCCCGACTACTGGAAGGGTTTTTACATCGGTTGGAAGATGGCTTTACATAAAGCCTCTTGGTTGTACGACCATAAGGGCCTCACCAACATCCTCCCTGACATCGGTCCTACGGCAGAACACATATGTTCCTCACCTTCCTTCCCTCCCTCCTCGGCCCGTTCCTCTTCCTCCCCTCCCTCCCCAGCCCGTTCCTCCTCCTCCCCTCCCTCCACTACCAAATGATCGGGTTACAGAGTTTAGATTGTAATGGCGCTTGTTTATGCAATATACATATTTTCCTTTTATGCAGTCTTCTGTAGGCTTGTATGTGCATGCAAACTCAAACGTATACTGTAACATGCTAACATGTATTGTAATAGGATTAGGAAGTTATTGTAACACCTTATTACGTGTACTATAATAGTGTAGGTTAGAGTGTAGTACTCGAACTGTAACCTACTAGCATGTATACTATAATGAAAATAGGTAAATATTGTAATAGGTTTCTACGTATACTGTAATAGTGTAGGTGTAGTTGTAGTGCTCGAACTGTAAGACTGTAGCTAGTGCTCGAACTGTAACATGCTAGCATGTATACTATAATGAAAATAGGTAAATACTGTAACAGGTTTCTACGTATATTGTAATAGTGTAGGTGTAGTTGTAGTGCTCGAACTTTAAGACTGTAGTACTCGAACTGTAACCTGCTAGCATGTATACTATAATGAAAATAGGTAAATACTGTAACAGGTTTCTACGTATACTGTAATAGTGTAGGTATAGCTGTAGTGCTCAAACTGTAAGACTGTAGTGCTTGAACTGTAACATGATATTATCTATACTATAATGACAGTAACTAAATATTGTAAGTGCAGACAGTGTCCTCATGTAAATGTACAAGTATCACTACACTGGCTAGGAAATTGTATGTGCGGCTATTCTTCTCCTTCAATTATATACGTTCTGAACATTCTTGTGCATTGAAGTACGCTTTGATGAAGTGGAGGGTGAACTTTGCTTGCACGTTTGGCATGTCATCCTGATTGAAGGGTAAACCTTGAGTGTCCCTACGTGCCAGACACTCCATGTATTTGCAAGTGAAAATGGCGCATTCGTCTCCCGATCCTTGTTTTGGGCATGGGTCGGGGTAGCGTAGCGACCAATTTTCTGCATCTATGTGCTTGCCCTTCATGTATCTTCTCAGTTCCTCCACCTGTATGAAAGAATTAACAAAGAGTTCCAGCAACTTAATGTACATTTACTGTAACATAAGTGCTCATGTTGTGTAATAAATGTAAGCATTGTATGTAACACTTGACACTTACATATTGTGGAATGTCACAACGATCTTTGTTTCTTAATGAATCGTACACGTGGAACTCTTTTTCTTTAATGTTAATGACCGAAAGAGCCCAATGGTTTGTTCCAACGTGCATGGGGGAGAAGAGGAGGTCGAATTCAGTTGGGGCGCTATCCAATCTTCTGAAAGAGTAATTGAAATGTTGATTCTTGCTCTTATCGTCTTTGCACGATTGGACGTAATCTTTTAAAGCGGCTCTCAGATAACCAAAAGTTTTAAAAATGTCCGGGTTCTCTTTACGGGGGAGAAACAAACAAGTGTTCACGTAGCAGTCAATTATGACCGATTCGCTCTCCCTCATGAACAATAGATCCCAGATGTCCTTAAATGAGAGGAAATTATCGTATCCTTCCAGAGTGACACCGAACATCAAATCACTACATGTAAGAAAAGTGTACATCTTTGGTAAGAATGAAGATGTCATACAGTAATAGACGAACTAATATAATGTAACAGAAAAGGTCCAAATTGTAAACATGAAACACATGTACTATAACACGTACTCATTAATGATGCACTCATTCAGAAATCATTCAATCAAAGACTTTTCGTCCACTCCTAATACTTCTCGGGCGACGTAATCTCGTCTCTCCTCTTTCTTGCCCGTTGGAAGTGTGTCTGTACTCTCTTGAGAGTTAACAAAGATCGATTCGGAAGTGGACACATTAACTTTCGTAGCTTTCTGGTACCGATAATCCTCTAGTTGTGAGAGTAAGTAACAAAAGAATCTTCTGTAAGAGGACTTTAATGTTAGTGTAACGGACTCTTAATGTTACTGTTATGAATCGTCAAGCTTACTGTAACAGAAAGTTTGACTTATGTATCTTCTGTAAGGGGAAACCATACCGTATATAACTCCGGTTGTCGTCTTTTCCTCGTCCCAGCTGTAACTCATCGGGACAATGAGGATGGGGAAATATGACGCCGCTTCCTCTTCTTTTCTTCCTCTTCCGTCTTCATGTTCTCCTCCTCCTTCCTCTTCTCTTCCTCCTCCTCCCTCTTCCTCTCCGCCTCCTCCTCCTCCTTTCGCTTCTGCTCCTCTTCCTCCTCCTTTTTCTTCCTATTCTCCTCCTCCTTCTCCTTCCTCTTCCTCTCCGCCTCCTCCTCCTCCTTTCGCTTCTGCTCCTCTTCCTCCTCCTTTTTCTTCCTCTGCTCCTCTTCCTCTCTGCCTCCTCCTCCTCCTTTCGCTTCTGCTCCTCTTCCTCCTCCTTTTTCTTCCTCTCTGCCTCCTCCTCCTCCTTTCGCTTCTGCTCCTCTTCCTCCTCTGCTCCTCCTCCTTCCTCTTCCTCTGCTCCTCCTCCTCCTTCCTCTTCTGCTCCTCCTCCTTCCTCTTTCTCTACACCTCCTCCTCCACCTTCCTCTTCTTCACCTCCTTCTTTCTCTTCTTCTCGTCCCCCTCCTCCTTTCGCCCCCTCTTCCTCTGTTCCTTTAGCTCGGATGTTTGTCATCCTGACATTGATCACCGCGACCTTGTCATGAGGGTTCTCCTTGCTGTAACTGAGTATATGAAAGACTATAAATATCTATGAAGCATGTTATAAACGTAGAAAACATTCACTGTAACGAAGTGTATGAAAGACTGTAAATGTTTATGAAGCATGCTATAAACGAAGAAAACATATACTGTAGCAGAGTATCTGAAAGACTGTAATTGTCTGTGAAGCATGCTATAAACGAAGAAAACATATATTGTAGCGGAGTATATGAAAGACTGTAATTGTCTGTGAAGCATGGTGTAAACGTAGAACACATATACTATAACTGAGTATATGAAAGACTGTAATTGTCTATGAAGCATGTTGTAAACGTAGAAAACATATACTGTAAAACATTACCTCGGCGTCGGGTGCTCGTCTTTGCTACGCCATGTGATGGTACTGAAGCTGTAGGGAGCTCCGGTGGCGGTAGGACTAAGACTACAGATTCTGGCTCTGTGGGGGGATGTTGCCACTGAGGCTGATGCTCAAACTGTTCCTCTAGTCTATGTAGCCATTGGTCCATTGATTGGAGGATATTGTTCTGCCGCTATAAGAGGTCAGTCTGCAACTCGATGACCTCCCTCTGTTCCTTGGGCACTCTTAAAAGCTCCTGAAGAATGCCAAGAACATGCTTATCTGATGGAGGGGTTCGGGAAGTGGTGGGCGTGGATGCCGTCAATCGTCGCGAGACATTAGGTCGGTCATCTCTCACATTAACCTCCAAATATACCTGAATTAACACAGGTCCAAGTGTAAATCATATACGAACATAACACAGGTCCAGGTGTAAGTCACACTTACATTAGAGCATCGCAACCCCCGTAGTAGGGTGGATAACTCTTGTCCCTTACCCCGGCAATCCCAACAGAAAAATGGGGGATCTATTTGGGGATGTTCTGGTTTCAATTTTAACTGGTGCGTCAGAAACCATGCCTACATCATTAACAGATAGATAATGCGTATCGGATACATATCTCGTATGTAACAGACAACTTCTTGTACTGTAACAAATACATATCTCGTATGTAACAGACAACTTCTGGTACTATAACAGATACATAGGTCGTCTGTAAAAGACAACTTTGGGTACTGTAACAAATACATATCTTGTATGCAACAGACAACTTCTGGTACTGTAATAGATACATATGTTGTCTGTAAAAGCGTGTTGAACCACTCTTTATTACCTTCATATTTTGCTGCTAACAAAATTTATGATGTAACTTAAATTGAATATTTTGTTTCATCTGTGTCGCATCAATCTCATAGCAAAATGCTGAGTCTCACATTGATGCAATATGGTGCACTAAAATGATAAAATCGATGTTTAATTCATATACATCGATTTCAGTTCAAGTGCCAAATTAATAAGCGCTACAACGATTTATTTTGATCGATTTTATAAGCACTACATCAATTCGGTTTTATAAGAGCCATAACGATTCGTTTAGGGCCATAACGATTTGATAAGTGAAATGCAACGATTTGCCCTCACATCGATTTGCCCTTCATAACTATTCACTAAGGCTCATATCGATTTCGATCTCATAACAATTTGCTAAGAAATCGATCTCACAACGATCTCTTAAGTGGCCATAACGATTTGCTAAGAAATCGATCTCACAACGATTTCATAAGTGATCTCATCGATTTGTTAAGAAATCGATACCACAACGATTCTGTAAGTGAGCGCATCGATTTGCTCTCACAATGATTTGCTTACATCGATTTCTTTGTTTACAACGATTTCTTTAGAAATCACATCGACATGCTCATAACGATTTCTTAAGTGCTTACAACGATTTGTTCATTATGCACAACGATTTTATAAGTCACATTCACATCGATTTCTCTTATACTATAAAGTGCTTTTTATGCCAAAAGAAAAGTCAAATATCTTCTAACAGATAAAGCTGCATGCTTGTTTTAGAGCTTTGTCAGAAAAGATCTTTGACCTATCAATTTTAGCATGTTAAGAGAAATACAGCAGTGTGCACTGTTATCATGTAAACACTATTTTGTGCTAACACTCTGCTCCATGATCACAGATCTCAAAGAACACTAAAAGGTGATCAAGACAAATGAAGAGCAACGGCTAGAACTCCAACGGATCTCTTCAACGGATCTAATCAAAATCCTCTCATATAAAAGATGAAGCAAGGCTGAAGAAGAAGAGAGAGCCTTCTTGAAGATCATTCAAGGAGTGTACAACCAGTGAGGAACCTCAATGTCACATACACTCAAAGGAAAAGAGAGAAAGAGCCTGAGCCAAGAAAAAGCATTCAAGCAGCTGAAGCTCACAAGCATTCAAGCTCCTTCTCCTTTCTCCATTCTCCCTGCGCTTATTGTAATTCTTGGGGAGAGTTTTTGCTGAGAGTTCCTGGGTAGAGGCCATTCTTGTAGAACTCTCAGCATTGGTCTTTCTCTTATAAGAAAGACATCTTGTCCAGCTGTAGGATTGTATACAGTGTAGAACCTAGCTAGAGGTTAGTGTCTAGCAGAACCTTGTTGGGGTTTGTACCAACAGGACCTAGCTGGGGGTTTAAGTCTAGCAGAACCACACTGGGGTTTGTATCAGGAAGTTTGCATATGAGCCTGTAAAAGAAGTGGGCTGCCTTCTTGCCCGGGAAAAAGAAGAAGACATGATGGGGTATCCAGGGTGTTGTAGTGTCCTTGAGGGGGACTGTACCCTTGCTTAGTGAAATCCCAAGAGGTTGCTTGGGGACTGAACGTAGGACCCATGTGGAGAGGAGGTCCGAACCAGAATAAATCTCATGTGTCCTTTGTGTGATTGTTATTTTGCTTCCGCACTACCACTCTTCATCACACTAACACTAACCAACTTTCAAGTGTTAATTTTTTTGTGTGCTTAAGCTTCCTTTGTTGCAGAAATCAGAAAAACCTATTCACCCTCCCTCTAGGTTAGCTTGTTGTCGTACCAAAAGGGCCAACAAAGCGTACTTCACAAACTGTAACAAATACATATGTTGTATGTAAACGACATCTTCGAGTACTGTAACAGATACATATGTGGTATATAAAAGCCTACTTACACCGAGAGTGGGAACACAACCAGTTAGGAAGATGGTTCTGCAAGACACAGCTCCTGTTACAACTGCCTTCACATGCTCCTGACACTACTACACCCCCGATATCAGGTACTCGTGGATGGTAGTAGCCCAATTGGTGCTCTTCATCTCATGGAGGTCGTCCAGATATGGCAGAATGGACAACAACCCCGACCTCCCACTTGTGGGGAAGAAGAAACAGGAACATAGAAGCACAAACCAAAACATCACCGAAATTTCAACAGCTAGCTCACCCTCCTGTGGAACGTACTCCGTAAGTTTTCGCAGGACATTGTGCCTGTCCATTGTTTTTTTGCATCCAAGGATGCGGCGCAAACTAACTTTTGTCCCATCCGCCTTCAGATTGATAGGTGAACCATTATTGGGTATACCCATAACCATTGCCAGGTCTGAAGGGCGAAAAAGCAAGGTGCAGGAGCCAATCTTAAAACGATCTTCTCCTTCAAAATGTGTTATAAGATCGATTATCAGGGAAATCAGGTAAGTCACCATTTCACATTTAACATACGTGTGAAATGGTGAATTTCTCATTAACTTCGGATGCGTGCTCCTAAATTGCAAATCTTTCATAACGGTACAGTACCAGGAAAGTGAGCATCGCGTATTAAATTGATTCTTTTCTGCAAAGAGAAGACCGGATCTTAAAAAAAAAATAATTAGTCAACAAAGATCGGACATAAGGTAAGAAGAAAGATTACTATTTTGGACGACTTTGAGGATGGTATCATCAACTTCCATTGCCATCAACACTTGTTGCTCCGCATCCGCCGCAAAGCGGCCAATCTCAGCACTCGTAGGAGATCGACGACTTGCCATCGTTAGAGATTGCTTCGGCTGGAGATGTAACTCAAGAATGGAAAATTGTAACAGAGAAGAGGGCTGGTGCAGGAATGGCGGTGTAGGTGTATGGGGGACCCAAAAGGCGTGATATATACAGGGATGGGCTCGGTGGACCTGACGGAATGGCGGTGCACTGCAATGATGAATATCAGGCGGCTGAAAATAATCGGTATTCCCGACGATGGCACGTGAATACTATCACGTCGGTTCCTCTAGCGCTTTCCCACCATTTATGCTAGCATGATACGTACTCCCGCCAAATTGACCCACAGGCCATTTATAGAAGCTCATACTTGCTATTTACAGACATTGTGTGCCACATTTCCATCGTCTTCCTCTGCGATGCAATGGAACAGCTCCCTGCAAGATGTTCATTTGGAGATCAAAGTTTCGTTCTTTTCATAGGGAGGGACATGGAATTGGCGTCCATACATACCAGGGTTTCCGAAAGGTTGGGTATAAACATGCATGAGAACATGTTGAAGTATCTTCTTCCCATTGATGCCCACGTTGAACAGGTGCTGCTTGACGATGGGGATGTCCAATCTATGTTTGATCTTCACAAGTGTCAAGGAACGTCATTCATAAATCTACAAATTCATGCGGTGGACACTCGTTGCCTCAGTACGCATGCTAGTCGTCAGTCAGGTGATCCGCCACCACTTGACAAGTACGTACTCCATGCATTCTTCACCAGCCTTCATGTGCCCCATGCAATTTTCAAAAGCCTTCATCTTATCCCATGCATCATGTATGTATGTATGTACATTCTTTACAGAAGTACTTCAAACACGCATGGCGCTTCTTTGGAAATCACAGAACCGTCCTACTTACTAGGAAGCAGTCTGGAATTGTTCGACCGAGGAAAAAGAGCAAAAGGTGAAGTACCAGTCTTGACACAATATTGTGTAGGTAGAATACATTCAGTGGAATAAGTCTTCATAAGCAAAGAGCAATTGCAGTTGGAACTGACAAATTACGCGATCGCACGAGGATTTAATTGGAAATATTTGAAGAACGACTCTGTACGATTAACTGTACGGTGCTTTATAGATGTTTGCCCCTGGCGCCTTCATGCGTCCGTCGTTCGTGAAGGTCCACAATTTGCAATCAAGACACTCAACAACATACACAACTGTGGATGTGACATTATGAGCGATGGACATCCTAGGACATCTAAGAAGTGGGTTGCAAATGCTGTGAAGGGAAAACTAGTTGATAAACTCACTTATAGAGCAAGTGAAATGATGAGAGACATACGTCGGGATTACGGTATCTCCATCCCCTATCATCAGGTATGCCATGATTTTAATTCTAACACATCAAAGAAGTTGATGTCAGTTCTCTGTACGGAGATTTCAGAACAAGCTATCATATGTTGAACTAGTACAACGAACGTGCATTACAGTCAAACCCGGATCGATTTTGTCTCTAGAAGTGGATCCGGAGACACAACATTTCAAACGCTTTTTCATATGCTTCCAGGCATCTGCATATGGGTTCGAAGTTGGTTGCCGACCTATGTTCTTTTTGGACGGAACTCATATCAAGGAGCATAGAGTACAAGGGGTTATTCTTACAGCAAGTGCCTTAAACGGTAACAATGAGCTATTCGATGTAGCGTACTCCATCGCAGATTCAGAAACATATGACAACTGGGTCTGGTTTCTACAAAATTTGAAAAATGTATTACTCTCAGATAGAAGGATCGCCTTCCTATCAGACAGGAGGAAAGGTCTGAAGGAAGCGATTTCTGACATATTTCCAAATGATCATTACGGCTACTGTTTTCAGCACATCATGCAGAACTTCAACGACCAATGTGCAGGGAAATCTGCCACCCCTTTCAAGAAATTACTTAGAAAATTTGTCCAGTGCATTGCCTATGTTGTTACTGAACAAGAGTACCAAGACGCAATGATGGCAATGGAGCTTAATTCTGCTGATGCCAAAGAATGGGTGCTACGAAATGATGTCGACCACTGGTCCCATGCTCGTTTCTCGGGACAAAGGTTCGCCTCTTCAAATACACAAGAGATATGTTCTATTACATTCTGCCATTTATGTTCTTACAGTTGGGTCTTGCATATCTTATAGTAGCAGATATAAGCTATACAATAAGTGTTATCTTACAGTTACAGATATAAGCTACTACAGAACGTGTTAAATATGGTTACAGTATGTAGATATTTGATGTTAACCTAATTTCCTTTACATTGCCTAACAGGTTTGGCGAGTTATACTCTAAGAACAATTAGATACATGATGCGTGAAGTCTACCAATACTATAGATGGTTGACAAAATTAGAGTTCAAATGATGGAAATGGCTGCAAAGAGGAAAATTGATGCAGCCTTGTGGGATACACCATACTGTCATAAAGTACAAAAATCATCGAAAAAAACCTTCAATAAAGGAGAAGCTTAGCAATCCGTCATTCAGACGGAATTCAATTTAAGATAATTGAAAGTATGAAGACATACGACGTAGACCTCCATCTACAAACATGCTTCTGTGGACACTGGCAACTTGTGAAGATTCCTTGCAAGCATGCATGCGCAGCAATTGGCAGTAACAAAGAGGCTGTTTCTCAACATGTTTCAGCATTTTATAGCACAGAAGTGTACATGACTGCATATGAAAGAAATATTCAACATATCCCAACATTTGACATGCCGGATCCGCCTCAACCATCAAATGTTCTCATCAAGCCACCGACAATGAAAAAGTTGCCAAGAAGACCGAGAAAGAGGAGAATACATTCAAGAGGAGAAGTAGATCATGCTTATATTTGTTCAAGGTGCAAACAAATAGGTCACAACCGAAGAACTTGTAGCAACCCACCCCACAATCCTGAATGAGTTTAAATCTTCTAGATTTCTTAAAACAGAAGATCGTCCTGATATTCCACAATACGTAAGTGCATACAAGGCTTACATTTGTTACAGTTCGAGTACTGTGTATTAACATTTTCTGTTACAGTATACGTAATATAATGTTACAGTTTAAGCACTACACGGTTACAGTTTGAGTACTACACTCTTACAGTTTGAGCAATACAATCTTACACTGTTACAGTTCGAGCACTGTCTACTAATATTTTTCTGTTACATTATACGTAATAAATTGTTACAGTTTAAGCCTTACACTGTTACAGTTTGAGTACTACACTCTTACAGTTTGAGCACTACACTCTTACACTATTACAGTTCGAGCACTACACTCTTATACTATTACAGTTGGAGCACTACACTCTTACACGGTTACAGTTCAAGCACTAAACTCTTACAGTTCGAGCACTACATTGTTACAGTGGGAGCACTGAGAAGTGCTATCGTGCGGCAGGGTCTTTTGAGCACAACACTCTTAGCACGTTACAGTTCGAGTACTATAGTCTTACACTTAGAGCACCACGCTGTTATAGTTTGAGCACTACAGTGTTACAGTTCGAGCACTACACTTAGGGTTTGAGGATTACAGTGTTACAGTTCGAGCACTACACTCTTACGGTTCAAGCAATACACTGTTACAGTTCGAGCACTACACTGTTCCTCTTCTCCACCACACTCTTACATTGTTACAGTTAGAGCGCTCCACTTACGATTCGAGAACTACACTCTAACCTATACTGTTACAGTGTACGTTATAACGTGTTACAATATTTAGTTATTTTGATTATAATCTAGATAATAGCATGTTATAACATGATAGAGATAGAGAGCACATACAAACACACAGAAGACTGCATAAAACGAAAATATATTGCATAAATAAGCCATGTTACAATAACTCTCTAAACTCCGTAACCCGACCAGTCGGTGGAGGAGAGAGGGGAGGAGGCGGAATGGGAAGGGGAGGGAGGGAGGGAGGGGAAGAAGATATGTGTTCTGCCCTCGGGTCGATGTAAGAGACGATGTTGGTGAGACCCTTGTCGCTGTACATCCGAGAGGCTTTGACTAAAGCCATCTTCCAGCCGATATAAAAACCATCTCAGTAGTCGGGGCTGAAGGTCGGTGGCGGCGAAGGTGGAGCCTGTGGCACCGGTGATACAGGTGGCTTGCCATTCCTCTGGGGAGCACGGTTAGATGAAGACATCTGCAAATAAAGAAGAAGAAGACTAGCAAGAAAGACAGGAAGAAGAAGACTCACAAAAGCTTGTGAAGGATAAGTATGAGGCCCTGTGTTCCTTTTATATTTGTGAAGAACGGTTCACGGGCCTTCAAAAGGACCTGTGTAAGTGATGTCAATAGTTGCTGTAATATTTCTTGGCACCCTATGTAAGAGCAACTCCCGATCGATCAGAGTTCAAGGGCCTTCGAAAGGATCGAAGCGTCAGCGTCGATTGAGAAAAAGATATTGGAAAGGATGGAAGGGTAAGACGAGAATAAAAAAATGTGATGGATGCAAAAGAGATGGAAATCGTGGATCGAAGGTCGTAAATGGTGACGTCTGAAAAGTAGAGATTAGAAATAAATTGGACAAAAAATAGAGACTTTACGTCTACCAATATTCTGACAGGGATGAGAAAAAAAGTATCATCCTCAGACAAAGACTCTCAATTAATTTTTTTTAAAATTATTAATGAATCACTCAAAATTTATTTTTTTTTCTAATAAACTAGGGAAAATTAATTAAGGGTCCCTGTCAGAGTGTTGATTTAATTTGTAGTCCCTGTCAGAAAATCAGAAGTCATAAAGTCCTACCTTTTTGTGTTAGTTTAATTTCCAGTCCCTGCTTTTTGCTTCTAGTCCTTGCTTTTTTTGTTGCTCAGCATTTAATGCGTCTTGAAAGACGAGTCGTCCTTTTAACATCAACTTTTTCCTATTTTGCCCTTCTTTATTCTACTCGTTTCCTATTTACATTCGTTACAGTTGCCTTTGTATCAATTACAGTAAGCTTGTATGTCAGTTACAGTAAGCCTTTATATCTGTTACAGTAAGTCTTTTTTTCCTTATGCTCGTTACAGTTGCCTTTGTATCAGTTACATCAAATATTTATATCTGTTACAGTAAGCCTTTGTAACTATTACAGACCACAGCTATAAACTCTTACAAAAGAAAAAAAAAACTTTATTTGTTTGCACATACTAGGATTCGAACCCAGGTCTTCACAAAGAAGACATGAGATACCCTTACCACTAAGCTACAACTACATTTGTGTTACAACAGAACATATAATATATTTAATTAAGTATTGTAGTAAACATAATACTCTATTACAACTTATGTTAAGTCTTGTTACAGTCAATATCATTCCCTGTTACAGCATACATTAAGTTCTGTTACAGTAAACATTATCGGCTATTATAGTAAACATAATACTTTGTTACAACTTATGTTAAGTCTTGTTACAGTCAATATCATTCCCTGTTACAGCATACATTAAGTTCTGTTACAGTAAACATTATCATCTATTATAGTAAACATAATACTTTGTTACAACTTATGTTAAGTCTTGTTACAGTCAATATCATTCCCTGTTACAGAATACATTAAGCTCTATTACAATGTACATTAAACTTTGTTACAATATGCATTAACCTTTGTTATAATATACATTAACCTTTGTTACAATATGTATTAAGCTCTATTACAACTTATGTTAAGTCTTGTTACAGAATACATTAAGCTCTATTACAATGTACATTAAACTTTGTTACAATATACATTAACCTTTGTTAGAATATACATTAACCTTTGTTACAATATGTATTAAGCTCTATTACAACTTATGTTAAGTCTTGTTACAGAATACATTAAGCTCTATTACAATGTACATTAAGCTTTGTTACAATATACATTAACCATTGTTACAATATACATTAACCATTGTTACAATATACATTAACCTTTGTTACAATATGTATGAAGCTCTATTACAACTTATGTTAGGTTTTGTTACAGTATACATTAAGCTCTATTACAATGTACACTAAGCTTTGTTACAAGTACATTAAGCTCTATTACTGTAAGTGATACGAAATTACATTAAGCTAAGCAATAAGCTTACAGTAACAAAGGTTAATGTATATTGTAACAAAGGTTAATGTATATTGTAACAAAGGTTAATGTACATTGTAATAGAGCTTAATGTATTCTGTAACAAGACTTAACATAACTTGTAATAGAGCTTAATACATATTGTAACAAAGGTTAATGTATATTATAACAAAGGTTAATGCATATTGTAACAAAGTTTAATGTACATTGTAACAGAACTTAATGTATGCTGTAACATGGAATGATATTGACTGTAACAAGACTTAACATAAGTTGTAACAAAGTATTATGTTTACTATAATAGCTGATAATGTTTACTGTAACAGAACTTAATGTATGCTGTAACATGGAATGATATTAACTGTAACAAGACTTAACATAAGTTGTAACAAAGTATTATGTTTACTATAATAGCTGATAATGTTTACTGTAACAGAACTTAATGTATGCTGTAACAGGGAATGATATTGACTGTAACAAAACTTAACATAAGTTGTAATAGAGTATTATGTTTACTACAATACTTAATTAAATATATTATATGTTCTGTTGTAACACAAATGTAGTTGTAGCTTAGTGGTAAGGGTATCTCATGTCTTCTTTGTGAAGACCTGAGTTCGAATCTTAGTATGTGCAAACAAATAAAGTTTTTTTTTTCTTTTGTAAGAGCTTATAGCTGTGGTCTGTAACAGTTATAAAGGCTTACTGTAACAGATATAAAGACTTGCTGTAACTGATACAAAGGCAACTGTAACGAGCATAAGGAAAAAAAGACTTACTGTAACAGATATAAAGGCTTACTGTAACTGACATACAAGCTTACTGTAATTGATACAAAGGCAACTGTAACGAATGTAAATAGGAAACGAGTAGAATAAGGAAGGGCAAAATAGGAAAAAGTTGATGTTAAAAGGACGACTCGTCTTTCAAGACGCATTAAATGCTGAGCAACAAAAAAAGCAAGGACTAGAAGCAAAAAGCAAGGACTAGAAATTAAACTAACACAAAAAGGTAGGACTTTATGACTTCTGATTTTCTGACAGGGACTACAAATTAAGTCAACACTCTGACAGGGACCCCTAATTAATTTTCTCAATAAACTAATAACCCCTTTCATCGTACGTTTTCTTGGCAGTCGGCACACCCCTCCCGACGAGTCTCCATTTCTAAGCTCCCTGACTCCTGAGCTCTCTCTCTCTCTCTTACTTGCGTCCTCTCCTCTTCGTCCGCTGCGGGCGCGAGATGGCTACTCCCGATCGAGCAGCCGCCGTCGCCTTCCTTTCCTGCCTTGCCCTCCTCCTTTCGTACGCCGACGCCTTCTACCTTCCGGGCGTCGCACCACGGGATTTCCAGAAGGTACGTCCTTTTCCTCCCCTCTTTTAGCCCCGTTGCTTGGGTCTCGGATCTAAATGGCGTGGATCCGGTTGCGGATTGATACTTTTGTTGCTTGCGTGCGGAGATCTGGGGTTTACCGTGTGCCGATTCGACTACTTCTTTTCCTTGGATCTGAATCTTTGGGGGGGGGGGATCGGAAGAGGTTCAGGGAAAGTGAAAATTTCTGCGAGCAACATATGCGGTGCTGTTTGAATTTGCGTGCAGATCCACCTTCTGTCGCGCAAAATTGGAATTTCTTTTTTGGAAATGGACGCTTAGATTCAGAGGTGACAGCGTTCCCTCGGATAGATTGCCAGATCAGTAGGTTATAACATTTTTTTGGTGTAATCTATGCGATTTTGTTTGGATAAGTTATGGTCCTTATGGAGTTCGGCATAGTTAAATCTACCTACTTACTTTGCTTGTGCATCTGGTTCGTCTTACATCACTTCATTTACTGGGAACAAGGACTGGGTCAATCTTAGTTAGCATTTTCTGACCTCACGTTTATTGGGTCCTGATCCATCTCGCAGAAGGTTATGTGCGACTATTTCTGTTTGCATGCTGACTTTGCCTGCATTTCTGATGTTGTTTAGCCTTGATTGCATTTATATTGTTAAAGGTTCTAGTTGTTGAGTGATGGGGATTAATCTATCCGCTATTGTTTTAAAAGGCCGTTATGTTTCTTCATTGGAGAAGGCATGCCATGATATCCTCAAATGGGGTTACCTCACTTTGGTGTTTGGGTTTTATCGTTCTCCGCGGTGGAGTTTGTCTTGATTCCAGTGCGCATGTATGCTCATTTAAATGGATGGTTGATGGAAGACTCATATTTCCTATGGTGTAGCCTGGTTTATGAAGTAGGTAGATTCTCAGATCTATAAATCTAGTACAAAATAATCCCCGCTGTATGGATATGTAAGGGTGCAAAATACACATGAAAAGAGCTTGATGTCCACTGATGCCCATGCTATAGGCCATAAAGTAATTATAACTATCAATTAAAAAAATGCAAAACAGCGGATGAGAACTGAAGGTGAAAAATTGAGTCAAAAGGGTTGGTGGGAGTTTATTCCACTAGGAGAGGAAAGTTAAAGAAAGCATGGGACTCTGTTTTGTTGGTGTTTGCAGGAAAATTTGCTTTGACAAGTGAATCATTCCTCAGGTAAAATGGGAAGAAGTTGATTCGAGGATATGGATTGGTGAGTTTGACCAAGAAATGGTCAAGTTTCAGTAGAGGAGGGGTGTAAAAGATTCACATTTCCTTGTTGTACGTTTTATATTATTAGTTGGCAACTTGCCTTCTAAACATTGTATAGTCTCACTTGGCTATCCTTTGATAGATTGGCATATAGGGGCTTTATGCATGACTGTAAAATGATGGTTTGCATATAAAATTTTAATATGGTTTGCTATTAAGGGAGGAGAGCTTGGGAGTGATGCCAAGTCGACAGCTGGTTGTAACTGTAAAATGTTTAGGGGCCTTTACTCAGATTCTAACTGATCTGGGTTGATGGTATTTAGGTTCATAATTAATTGATCTTGCAGGTGTCTTCTCACTGTTTTCCCACTTTTCCATCAATATGCAGGATGATGAACTTCAGGTGAAAGTGAACAAACTTTCATCCACAAAAACACAACTTCCTTATGATTACTATTTCTTGGATTATTGCAAGCCCCAAAAACTTATGAACAGTGCTGAGAATTTGGGGGAGGTTCTCCGTGGTGACCGTATTGAGAACTCTATATATACTGTGAGTCATCATTCCCTTCTGTACAACAAGTGACCTCTGCATTATAATTTTTCATGGCTAATATATGCTTTTATTTGCAGTTTAAAATGAGATCTGATGAGACATGCAAAGTTGCCTGTCCTAAAAAGCTTAATGCTGAGTCTGCAAAGAATTTTAAGGAGAAAATTGATGATGAGTACAGGGTTAATATGTAAGTAACTCAACCGTTAGTATTCCATAGTTTATTCTATACCTTTCCTTTCATTAGCATTTCAGTTGATTCTATATGATAATATTTTACAGGATTTTGGACAATCTTCCTGTAGCAGTTCCTAGGCGAAGGAGAGATGGGGGTCAAATCGTAACTTATGAACATGGTTTCCGTGTGGGTTTTAAAGGAAGCTACGCTGGTGTAAGTTGCAACTCACATTCTCACTTATTCTCTTACCCTAAGTAGTGATGTTGCATGTTTCACAGTTTAACATGTGATGTCCTGGCAGAGTAAGGATGAGAAGCATTTCATTAATAATCACCTGAGCTTTAAGATCATGTATCATAGTGATCCTGCATCTGGTGATGCACGAATTGTTGGTTTTGAAGTTGTTCCGACTAGGTACTTCCCCTGTTCTCTGATCTTCTCTTTGAGATATTGTTTATTGTTTCACATGTATATGCTCATTGTTTCTGTTTTGTTGCCTGTTTTCAATTTCATTCTTGTCAATGTAGTTATTAGTGAAAGTTGGACGAAATTGTCATCTGATTTAGGGTTTCATCATTTTCTTTCTTAAGATATAATACAATTTCACCCTCTGAATGTTGGAGGAATGCAGTTAATTTTTTTGGTTGTCTATGAAGTTAGGGAGAGAAAACTGACACTCACAGCAACTTCTATCCGTGGATTCAATCCCTTGGTTCTACATCCTTGTAAATCTTTGAGGATTTCGGTTCATTAACTTGAAAAAAAAAGTTGATAGAACTATGCAGTAGTTAGATTATAATGGCTACAGCTCACATGCTCATTCCCCAATAGTGAAGATACAGTATAACATATCTATAGTTATGCATAGCATGGATGGCAGAGTCGGGTCGGCTGGGTGAGTCGGACCCAGCCGACCCCGACTCGGGTCGGGTCGGATCCTTGGATCCGGCCGACTCCAATGGAGTCTGGCCGACCCTGGGTCGGTCAGGTTTAAAAATGGTTTAAAAATTGGAAAAAAATCAGGAAAAATCCAGAAAAATCACAGAAAATCAGTAAAAATTATTTAAAAACATATAGTAATATAACATTTTGGGTATATCTATAGTCTAGTTACACATATGTTCATATTACAATACAGAGCAACGGTAACTATGATACCTTATTTACCTGAATATCATTTAAGTAAATGTTATATTTGTAATTTCATTTACTTAAGATATTACATGTAAATAAGGAAGTACCCCCCATTTAAATCTAATAAAAATATCAAAAAAATCATATCTCTTACCAATAAAAAGTCAACTCTCCCATCGAAGAAGAAAATCACGATTTCAGTGATTTTAGCGAAATGCTAACTTTCTAATATCTCATAATTTGGTCTATCTAAAAATTTGATAATTCAAATAAACTATATGGAACACTTAAAATTCAAAGTCCGGTAAAAAAAGTCAAACGTGCATATGACTTCTCCAAGGGAGCCACTCTCCTACTGACAGCACTTAGTCTGCTTGAGAGCTCTCAAGATTTGGTCAAATCTAAGCTATCATCACTTAAACTCATGAAATTTTTCACTTTCTAATTGAAAAAGTCTTAGAAAGTGACAATTCTCATGACTTTGAGTGGTGATAGTTTAAGTTTGACCAAATCCTGAGAGGTCTCAAGCAGACTAAGTGCTGTCAGTAGGAGAGTGGCTCCCTTGGAGAAGTCATATGCACGTTTGACTTTTTTTACCGGACTTTGAATTTTTAGTGTTCCATATGGTTTATTTGAATTATCAAATTTTTAGATAGGCCAAGTTATGAGAGATTAGAAAGTTAGCATTTCGCTAAAATCACCGAAATTGTGATTTTTTTCTTCGATGGGAGAGTTGACTTTCTATTGGTAAGAGATATGATTTTTTTGATATTTTTATTGGATTCAAATGGGGAATACTTCCTTATTTACATGTAATATCTTAAGTAAATGAAACAACAAATTATAACATTTACTTAAATGATATTCAGGTAAATAAGGGGATCCTAAAGCCCTGCCCGAAGAGGATCCTGAAGGTAACCTGAGGGAATCGGTTACACCACATAGAGTCCACCTGGAATCGGGTGGAGTTGGGATGAGTCGGGCTGAGTCGGCCCGACTCCACCCGATTTCGGTCGACTCACCCCGATTCCATGTAGCTCCATGGGTGGGTCGTTGTTCCACCCCCCAAGTCGGGTCGCCAAGGGCCGACCCGACTCAGCCGATTTTGCCATCTATGATGCATAGAGTTATTCTCATATAAGAATATCCTTCGTTTGGGCCAAAGTACCCATATGAATGTACAGACTCGTCTCTTGGTTAGCTGGGATACATCATAATAGCTATTCCCTCATATTGGATATGGCAGCAATCTAGAGGGTATTTCATGTCCCTCTAAACATGAGAAAAGAAAAGAAAAATGGGAAGAATTGAGCGCCTTGGCGGTTGCAGCCGCTTTCAGCTGTGGTTCGTCTGTTGTGTCTGTTTTTTTTTGAAAGGTGAGTAGTACGACCGATAAATGTCTGTTGTGTCTGTTGTAAGCTGTTAATAGCAGATGAGGGCTCCTGCTGCATTTTGGTGGATAAGTCACAGAGAAACAAGGAAGGACTGGACAAGGAAAACAAGACCACTAGGTGGATGTGTGGTGACTGTATAAAATGGGTGAATTGGATTTTTGTACTTAGAAGGCCTGCTTTATTATATGGTAATGAGTGTTGGACAGTGCAAAAAGAACGCATTAACAAAATGTGTGTAGCAGAGATGAGAATGCTGAGAAAAATGTGTGGTAAGACTAAGAAAGATAAGATTATGAATGAGTGCTTCCGTGAGGACTTGAGGATAGTTTCAATTCATAAAAAATGAGAGAAAATAGACTCATGTGGTCTGGACACATGTATTGTTTCCCTAACTCGACACCGGTTAAAAGATGTGATCAAATCTTTGTGGCTGTTAGTAAAAGAGTTAGGGGCATGCCTAAAATGAGATGTTTCTATGTTATTAGGAAGGACTTAGACTTCTTGAGTTTAAACACGAATATAGCACTTGATAGAAATCTTTGGCGGAAAATGATTCATGTAGTTAACTCCAAATAATGGGATAAGGTTCTTGATGATGATGATCAAGAGCTGTCTAAAGTCATGAACCTCTAGATTTAATTAGCTGTATAGATGCTAAAGGTATAAAGTAATTCAGATAGAGACTTTCAAACAATTTTTTACAACTTTGCTTCCATTTTCGTTAACTCTATTCCTCACTTTCTTATTCCTCCACTATTGTTCCCATATCCTAAATTCAAATTCCACAATCTGCATGTCAGACGCTTGCTAATATTGATCCTCCTAACCTTATCCATGTTCCTGTTAGAAGAAGACGTGTATAGAAGGAGAAAACAGTAGAAATAATATACTAGTCTCTTTGAAGGTAATTGTTCTGTTGTCTGAAGAGTATAAAATGAAGGATGAATTTATGCATAAGGCATCAGCACAGGGACCTGTTCTTTTCATTGGTTCTGACTAAATCATGTTATTCCATTGACTTTTTGCTACTCTTTTTTTCTTTTTTTTTTGTTTCTTGCAAACAGTATAAATCATGAACACAAAGAAGGGGATGACAAAAACCCCAGATTGGTAACTTGCAACCAAAACACCAAAATAGTCCCAGGTAATCACTCACCTCAGGAAGTAGATGCAGATAAGGAGATTGTCTTCACATACGATGTCACTTTTATGGTATGTTCCGTTTTGCCTAAGTTTCCTTGTTTTATGCTTAGTTTCAGTTTCCTGACTTGACTTGAATTGCACTTGCAGCCCAGTGAAATCAAATGGGCATCACGCTGGGATACTTATCTGCTTATGAATGATGATCAGATCCACTGGTTTTCCATCGTCAACTCCCTGATGATCGTTCTTTTCTTGTCTGGCATGGTGGCAATGATCACGATGAGGACGCTATACAAGGACATAGCCAACTACAATCAGTTGGAAACTCAGGATGAAGCCCAGGAAGAGACTGGTTGGAAACTTGTCCATGGGGATGTTTTTAGACCACCCGTCAACTCTGGCCTACTGTGCGTCTATGTTGGAACTGGTGTCCAGTTCTTTGGGATGACTCTTGTTACCATGATATTTGCACTGTTAGGTTTCCTCTCACCATCCAACCGGGGAGGTCTAATGACGGCTATGGTTCTCCTGTGGGTGTTCATGGGCCTGTTTGCGGGCTATTCATCCGCTCGTCTCTACAAGATGTTCAAGGGAACCGAGTGGAAGAAGATCACCTTGAAAACTGCATTCATGTTCCCCGGTATCCTCTTTTTCATCTTTTTTGTGTTGAATGCTCTGATCTGGGGAGAGAAGTCTTCAGGTGCTGTTCCATTTGGGACCATGTTCGCCCTCGTCTTCCTATGGTTCGGCATATCTGTGCCATTGGTCTTCGTTGGCAGTTATCTGGGTTTCAAAAAGCCTGCCATTGAGGACCCTGTCAAGACCAACAAGATCCCAAGGCAGATTCCAGAACAGGCATGGTACATGCAGCCTGCCTTTTCCATCCTAATTGGGGGCATTCTTCCATTTGGTGCCGTCTTCATTGAGCTCTTCTTCATCTTGACCTCCATATGGCTGAACCAATTCTACTACATATTTGGCTTCCTCTTTATTGTGTTCGTCATCCTCATCATCACCTGTGCGGAGATCACCATCGTGCTGTGCTACTTCCAGCTGTGCAGTGAGGACTACGACTGGTGGTGGAGGGCTTATCTGACTGCCGGTTCATCTGCACTGTACCTTTTCCTGTACTCAGTGTTCTACTTCTTCACCAAGCTGGAGATTACCAAGGTGGTATCAGGCATCCTTTACTTTGGATACATGATGATCGTGTCCTACGCCTTCTTCGTGTTGACGGGAACCATCGGCTTCTACGCCTGCTTCTGGTTTGTACGCAAGATCTACTCTTCTGTAAAGATCGATTAAATGGAACACCCAGAGGACTCACCATCGCAACAACATCTGGGGGCAGAGGGTGACAGACAGCAGGGAGATTTGCATCTGGGTTAGCATTTTCTCAGGTGGATCCATACACATCAATATTTGGTGATTTTGTAGGATGGAGGTGTATGTAGGTACGGTAGACGAGGTCTGTATCTCCATTTCTTTGGACATGACATGTATGTTACGATAATATATTGTGATGTGGTAGTTCCTTTGCTGAAAATGAAATATTTTTCAACATCTACACAAGCTCTTCTTTCTGGGTTCTCCCCTCTGACCATTATCTTGCTTCTTACAGACTGGTTGTTGTAGACGCTGAAGCTGTGTTATATAAGGTGGGGGGTGCAATGTGTTATCTTTGCTCGATGCTTCTACTCTTCGAAACTGTAATTTTTGCTGGAGGATTTGTTGCCCGTCTGGATGCATCTGGCCCAGACATAAGAGGGTGAGGCTTTGCATGTATCTGAGGCGGGCACTGGTCCAGCGTGCCCAAGTGGACAGCTACCTTTTCTTAAGGGAATTTTGACTTCCGGTTCAAAAAAGTATCTTCAAAATTAATTTTAGTTCCACCGTTTGAAAATTTTAATTTTTAGTCCTAAATCAGTTAAGTGTTAAATTTTTAGTCTTTTCTATTATCTCCTCCCATTTTTTCCCCCACAAATCCTATTCTACCCTTAGTTTGACCTCGAACCAAACCTCACACTCCGTGGCGAATTATATGATAACCAAATTAATTATTCTGGACATTTTTTACTTATTTCACTAATAGAAAAAGTAACAGATAGTGCTCCACGAGAAGCATCGCTGGATGATATAGAGATGAGAGTGTTAAAACATCACTAGATTAATATTACACATGCATATTATATAATTATACATGATAAATAGATGGGAGTGTTAAAACATCATTAGATTAATATTACACATGCATATTATATAATTATACATGATAAATAGATGGGAGTGTTAAAACATCACTAGATTAATATTACACATGCATATTATATAATTATACATGATAAATATATGATTTGTCTGTATAATATATTTTTTATCTTGGTATATATAATTAGTATATGATTTGTGTTTTTATTTTTTTATTTTATTCTATTTATGAATAAAGTATTAAATTATATATGAAATGAATGTGATCATTTATTACAATTTAACCATATCATTAGGACTATTTATTCAACAAATTTGAAGGGCGTTTAAGACATTTTACACCTCAAACCGTCCCATTTTGACGGTGGTTATCCATTTTGGATCGGAAAATAAGAGTTTTCTTATTGATGGACTTAAAATTAAAGTTGACCGGTCAATGGACTGGAAATTAAATAGGGATTTTAAAATTGGGTCGGATGTTGATTCCACCTTTCTTAACCTTCTATGCTTTTCACTAGACGTTTCAAATCTCCTCATGTCAGTCAGTGTTTTATACTTGTCAGTCGGTGCTTCTGTATTCGATAACAGGTTAACGGCTACAAAAGTTGCTACCTATAAGACCGCCACATATATCTATTCTACTAGGTACCTAATGGTGTGATTACGAGGAAAAAGGACACATGTTGGCATAACATATGGTAACAAGTGGAGTTTTTCTTTACAACTTCAAATAATGGTAAGAGATTAATCTGTTTGGTTGTATATAAAACAGTTTAATAAGAAACAATTTTCTATGAAATATTTTTTATATGAAAATAAAAATCGTAATTGTTCATTTGGTTGTCAGGTAAATATTTTCATTTGTGTAAATAGAGAAAAAAAAAAGTGAAATGTCAATAGCATTAAATGCAAGGTTTTACTACAAAGTTACATGGAAGGACATGAGATCTTATGATCTATCAAGAGCCATGTACTGCACTATTTAACATTATTCATCAATTTTTTTATTTTACTTTATTTTTTTATTTTTTATATTTTTTAAAAAGTAAAAAATTAAGATAACTAATGAAAAATAAGTAACTTTGAAAAAAATTAAAATAGGAGAAATAAAATAAAAACATAACTTGAATGAATAGTGTTCTACTGATATTTTAATAAAAATTAAAAATTAAAACAACTAATAAAAATAATTAGATTTAACAAAGATGACTTAAATGAAGGGAAAAAAATAAAAAAACAATCTAAATGAATAGTGCTAAGAAGGTTGGCGTTGTAAACAAAGGAAGATACACAGGCGCGCGCGGAAATGATTTCTCCACTTTTGCAGCGGATGTCAAAATTCGGAATTTTCAGCATGTGTATTTACAGATTTTAATTTTCAAGGCTACCGAATGATAAAAAATTTTAATTTTTTTTGAAAAGATTTTCTTGGGTGAGATTTTACGGTTAAACAAACAGATCCTTAAAAGAAGACATAAATCACCCAAAGACGTCGGCAACAGGTAGATTCGACTAATTTAAAAGTTAATCACAGGGCTCTTTGATAACCAGATAAAGGAAGTGAGGATAGGTTAAACATGTATAGGCGGCTATCCATGTTAATTTTGGTTTGGGATGGTTTAATGAGAAATACGAAATGTGATAATTTTTAATGTGATGTGATATAATAAAATGTATAGAGTTATCACATTTTTATCTTTAGTTTGACATCATGTATCCACTTATAAATGGGAGACATATGATTTTCTAAAAAAATAGTACAACATTTAATGAGTTATTTTTAAGGATAACTTTTATCTCCGTATGTGGGTAGAATATTTATCACCCTTCTTTACACCCTTTTATCAGTAAATAAAACTTAACCCGGATTTACTTTATATTGGGTATCAAATCTATCTAAAAGTTAACGTCCCTGTTATGTGGGGGGTTAAATTAACTTATCCGGTTATCAAATCTATCTAAGAGTTACAAAGAAGTATTCTTAATCACCTGATTAAATATTTGAGAAATATTTATTGTAGTTGTTAATTACTTTTTTAAATATATTTTTGATCTTATTAGCCAATACATTGAGGGTACATTGTGTTCACTTAATAAAAGATAAGAAATATATTAAAAATTACAATTGAGAAGTGTAATAAATATTTCTTTTATTTCAAAATTAAAGACTGCGTAGATTGCATGATTAGTAATTCCCTTACTGGAAGGGTCTTATCAAAAAAAATTTCTCTTTTTCAACCAGCATGATGCTAATATTGCAATCCCCATCAACATCTAACTTTGTAGTAAATATTTGTCTAAATTTGATCGAATGTTAGTACTTGAACAAGAGAAAGATTTATTGTATTTTTATATTACATTTTAAGTGTAATATGACTAGACAATAAATTTATGTGACATCTAACAATTAGATTGTCATTTTTTCACTCCTCATGTGAGGGGTACCACATGAATTATTACCTAATCATATTACACTTAAAGTGTAATATAAAAACACAATAAACCTTTTCTCCTCTAACAAAGGTTTGATCCGGCTCCGACTGCCAGTCTACCATGTCGGTGTTCACCCCTCTGACCCTCTCAACGCCTCCCGAAGCACCGGTGGACTGCAGTACAACTTCGCATTTCGTACACGGGCGAGTGGTACGTCGCCCAAATATAAAGAACCAGTGAAATTTCGAAGCGCGAACCTTTGCGGCGCTGGCGTATGGCATCCTACCAATAGGGAGAGGCCACATACCTTCTACGGTTGCTGGACGCTTACGTGGCACCTCTTCCGGCGTGCCCAATGGGCCCCGTCCAGAGCGATCTCGACCGTCTTGGGGAGTTGCCGGTTCCCCTTAAAAAAGGGCCTTGGCTGGTCCAAATGGAGAGCTTCCGCAGCTGCGCCTAACAAGAGCACCGCGTCCCCCATGGTGGGCTTCCTCGCGGAACCACGCCCTCCTCCTCCGGCAGCAGCGGCCCCATACCTGCGGGGTCAATGCCACAGCAGCTGCCATCTCTTTGTTCTGGCGATCATCGATGCCGATCGCGATGGCGTCGCCTAATTCCATACTTTGCCGCCGCCCTCCAGCTTGTGATTCTTCTTTGATTTATTTTTCCAACAATCGGCGGTTGTTTGTGGTTAATGTTCCCATGGTTCAAATGTTGCTTGCAGTTTCGTGAAGTGTTGGGCCGAATTCATGTGTTGCACAATGTGGTAGCTGGGAGTACTGCTCTGATCCAAGTGTTGTATGTGCCAGAACCTGGCAAGAACAGGTTGTGTTTTACTTCGTTGGTCACTACTTTTTTTGAGGTACTGGGTTTGTATGTTATGACGGATCTCTTCTAATGTTGTCCTTCATGCAATTGTGCATGTGAAGGCGAAGATTGAGATGCTTCGCACGAGCCTGGAACCGGGGATAGCAAAAGCAAATCTTACCACGGTATTGTGATTAATTGTCCTTGACGAAGTTGGTCGCTTCCAATGTTGTTCTTCATGAGATCTTACTACGTTTTTTGAGGCACTCGACGTTCCTGTGCATCTGTTAGGATTTGTAATCTTGAATTGTTCACTGTGCCACGCCCTTGCAAAATTTTGGGTTGTGTCAATTTTTGAAACAGCTACTTGATATAGGAATAAGATAGCATGTCTTCCGTCAGTGTCCAATTTTCATCAGAAATGTAAACAAATAGCCCCAGCAGAGAAAGAGAATAGGAAAGAAAGCGGGAGAATCTGATCGAGAGAGACAGAATAGGAGAGAGAGAGAGAATCGGATGGGGAAAGAGAGAAGTAGAGAGAGAATAGGAGAGAGAGATAGAGAGAATAATTTAAATATTCGTGTGCGCGTGCGAGTGAGAGTTGCCTCAATATGCTTGATACGTTTTGCTTTATATCTGACATCCTAGCCATCTATTCCTGCTTTGAGGAACTACTGCTGAATTTTGCTTTACTATGCAGTGTGAGGTGGAACCGGCACCAGCAAATGACATGGACCTGCAGCATGATGTTGTTAGGGTACCGTATGGGTTTTTATTGGTTGTTGGTGACGAAGCAAGTTTGATCTTTATTTCACCTGAATCAACTTCATGGTATTGTGGGCAGAAATGTATCAGATGTCACATGCCAAGGATTGATGAAGAGACCATAAAAAGGAATGCATAAGGTTTGGATGATTAAAAGGTGCTGAGCATTGAAATTACCATGGAAAGTTACATACATGGAGAATCCTTAGACAGAGAGTTGTCTGGATTTATGGAAGTGAGGAGACAAGAAAAGAAACGGTTTGCCTTATGACCATGATACCTGAATTTGTTGCCACTGGGGCATGGGAGATGGAATGAGGGCCTTTTCATTGTTCCTAGAAATTGTTGGTCTGCAGTACTGTTACAAAGATGGTAAGTTAGATTATTTCTTGATAAACTGTAAATGGCAAGTGTCTTTACCTGGGCGCTCATACGGGAGCTTCTCAAGAGCACATCAGAGTCAGTGAGGAGGATGAAGGGGAGACGAGAAGCTGAAGGACCTTACAATGAGATTGATTAGGTGGAGGCAAATAGATGGAGTGAAACCTGAGAAAATGTGCTTCTTTGGATGCCATCTTGATGTCTTAATAAAGGCCAAGCATTTACATCAGCAGGAGAGCTGCATAACATATGAAGGCAACAACAAGGAAATGGGTTTGAGGGTCATGCAGTTGCTATTATCATGGTTGTGATCTCAAGACTAGTTTTTTGTTGTCAGTTAGTTCAGCCTATTTATGGCATTGATTAGCTAATTTGGATAAGGTTTGACACTAGGCTGGGAGCATACGTGTGTGTATTTTCCGTTGGTGGGTGTTGGGTCTGCAGGGTGGGTGAGTTGTTGTGGGGGGGGAAGGGGTGTTTCACCATCCTTATCTTAAGAGCCAAAGTAGTGAAGTTGCTTCTGCGGACTGCCACTGGAATAGTGGTGAACTGAAAGCAAAAGATGTAAGCCTTTCACTGGGTTAGCTCAGGTGAATTTGGAAAGGATTATTTGGATGACCATCTGTGGCCTAAATACTATTGGACATCTTTAACAGCTTTGTGCACTTGTTGGCCAATATAACTTGTGGAAGTGATGAGATGCTGTTGGATTTGTCCCTGGCTGGCTTCTATGACATTGTTGACGCCCTAAATAGAGAAAAAGTTATTTGCTTATCAGCAGTGGTAGGTCAATGTACACTGTGTTCCTTGAAGATCGTTTCCTAATTCATATGATACTTTTAGCATTGAAACAGAGGCTCACAGCTCTTGATGGTTCTGCACGGTCAACCTTCCTCATATATCCATGAGTTATTTGGGGTCATACCAGGTAAGCTGTTAATTGTCCAGAAGCCATCCATAAGTTAATTCTCATGCACTGATTTGCACCTCGTCTTGGCACTCCTGCATGCTTAATGACAATGTTGAGATTTTAGAATTCCATTCAGCAGTTGTTTGCCTGCATTAACTCGCATCTTGGTTTCTGATGTGCTCGTCATCATCTCCACTGGAATTACTGCAACCCCAAAAGTGCAGGGGAAGCATGAATATTTGACCTTTAAGCGTCATTGGGCAAGTGGAGGGAAAGGTACAGATGTATATAACTTGTGTCCCTATTCGCACTTTTGATAGCCCATATAGAGAGACTATCGTCATTTACCATCATTCTTTGGTTGATATGGCTAGTTGGAGCAGCAATATAAGTATATTAGATGATGACTTTATGGACATTGTTGATGATTTAAACAGAAATTAGAAAATGTCTTCATAGCGGTAGAAGATCAACATAGGCTTGATTGATGTACATTGACGTTCGCCTCATCCTGGATGAAGTTCTCGCATTCAAGTTGAAGGCCCAAAGAGTAATTTTGATGGTCTCTGCCTCCTTGGAACCCTGCCAGGTATGCTGTTAAGCTTGGAAACCATCCATCTTTTAGTCAGAAACTGGATATTAGCAGCACCTTTAGCTAGTTAAGACAAAATTCAGTACGTTGGGTTTTGATAGCGCCAGGGACAAACAGCCTTAGTCCACTCTCTTCTTGCCAGAGAGTCCACATGATTTGTTAACTCAATCATCTGTCTCAACATGTCATCATTTTCTCACGCTAGAAGGTATTTGTTGACTTGTACATATTCATGTTTGTTCCCTTCTCCTTTATATTGGTTGAAACACACTTGTTTTGGAAGCAATTACATTTGAAAACTTATGGAAATCAGCATCATCCTTCATTGAAACATGATAGAATACTACTTGGCAGATATGTTTCACAATAAACAGATCGAAGTTGCTAGGAGTGCTTAAAACTGCACATCAACAAAAAGGGGCTCATGGCTCACATTAACGCATGGCATAATGAAAGCGACTAGAACCTAGAAACATCATCAAGAAATGATGCTCAATAAGCCACTACTTTGGATATATTCATCCAAATCAACATCCCAAGAAAACTCCAATGCTATTTGAAACCGCTCCTAGCTAGATAAACACAATGCACAATCGGACGGACGGACGGCACATCAAAATTTCGAGGCAAGGATGTAGAGATTCTGTAAGCATCATCCTGTTCAAGGATAGGGATTCATGAACTTCTTCCCTGTCAGCCCACAAGTCATAGCTTCCTTTGGTATCCTGCCGACCAGTTCAACTCCTTCTGCAAAGATCACGCCCATGCCCATGTGCAGATGTGGTTCTATGTGGCAGTGGAATGCCCATGCCCCTGGGTTATCAGCAACAAACCTTATGGCCGTCCATCCATAAGGGAAGATCACCACTGTGTTCCTCAAAGGTGGGTTCTTCAGGTTAAAGCTCTTCACATCATTCTTTGTGAACCTTCCCTCTCCGTACCCCAGCACCCAGAAGTCATGCCCGTGCAGGTGCCATGGGTGGATCTCACTGATATTCTCCGAGAGTGCATTGGCATTCTGCAGGATCACATCCACCGTGCTGTTGAACTCCAGCATGTACACGCCGCTGCTCTGCGTCGTGTTTGGGTTAACCGGTGGCTTCATCACATTGTAGTCCACAGGGAAGCTCTCGGGTGGCTTTACAGTAACAAAGGCGTTGGCCAGCCGGTGCTTGATGGATCCCAGGTAGGGAGTGGGTGGGAGGACCAGGGAGACATTATTGATAGACCACTTGGTGTAGCCATTGAGCTTGTTCTGGGTGTTGAGCAGGGACATTAGACGGTGAGAAGAGGAAGGGGGCCTTGGGGTCCCTTGCAGTGCCAGGATCTTGTAGGTGAAGGACTTGCTGTGGGTATAGTCGTTCCACACTGGAGTAACAGGGGGAACAGAGGTGGGGAGCTTTTCTGCAGCATGGGGGTAGTAGTTTAAGATGGCCAGTGCAGGCTGGGTCTTGGGCTGCCTTCCTCTGACGCCTACCGAGATCCAGTAGTTTGAAGATGGGTCCTGGTCGGTCTGGATGAGAACGGAGTAGCTCTCGCCCGAGTATACGTCCACATCGTCCACCGCGAATGGCTGGACGTAGTTGCCATCTGCCTCCACGACCACCATTTTGTGGTTCTGCCATGAAGTGTCATTTGTAAGTTTAGCAGAAATATCTGGAAATGTTGAAGTAATGGAAAAGAAACTTTAGTTGTATTCGTGCGATTAGCAAGTGTTTGGAGAGGTAACATGGACCTAAAGTGGCATTTGTTCAGTCTGGAGGTGTTTTGTGGCTAATGAGCCCAGTTCTGACATCACCCTGCTCTAAAGAAATTATACTGGAGAATATTATATTTTTTAGCGACTAATATGAGTTGCTAAATTTTTTTATTAGGTATGTTTATAAAAACGGATGGTAGTAGGAACGAAAATGTCAGTGAGCCTCATTTAAAAAATAATAAAGGAATGCCTTTAAATCTTAACATGCTAAAGTAATCTGAGTCCGTCTTGGTTAGCCTAAAGAAATCCGGACGTTTGTGTGGAGTGGTTATGGACCCCCCCGAGGAATAGTGCCTGTTACAAATACACAAAGTATATTTTTGGATAAGTGGCAGGCCTCCCATGTCACCAGCCCAATGACCATAGGAGATGGCAGGCGGTGGACAACAACAACAGATATAGTGGTTGGCAGCGGCGGTGGTAGAAAGCTGCCGTAGAATTATAAATTAAAATTTTAGATTTAAAATATTATCTTAAAAGTTTAAAATTATTAATTAAATTTTTTATAATAACTTTGACTCATAAATATTAACTTTAGACTAAAAATAATAATCTTTAGGATTTAAAAAATATTCACTGAACTTTTAATAGTAATGAATATGGGTTCATAAATACTAACTTTGGACTTTAAAAATACTATGTATCTTTTGAATTGATTGAACTATTAATAGTTACTTTATGATTATAAAAATAGATTAACTCAAAAATAGTAACTTTGAATTCTTGCCCAAAATGCAATAAATCCTTCTCTAGTGTTTTTGGCAATTTTCTCTTTAACTTTTATCTAGATGCCACTTACCGCAATGGCCAAGTTGAGGGACGCCAGAGACGTGGTGCTGGCTATTCGCAGCCTATACGTCTTCTTTGGAAGCACCCGGAACGTCACCGGCGCACACTGGCTGCTGCTGGTGATCTCACATGCACTCTGCTCGGCCACAACATGTGCTGCCAGGGAGCAATTGTACTGCCCTTTCCCGTTGATCAACAGTGTCTGCGCCATGCACAGGAGCAAAACCGTGAGTATACAGAGACGAAGTGCCAAAATTAAAGGGCATAAAAGCACCCACATAGGGAAGAAACCTTCTAATTAACCTAAATCTGCGGATGGGTTGGGAGTAGGTATTATAATTGTTGTGGGTTTGGTGCGGTGGAATGATACGCTGGCGACGGATGCTTTGTGTACCCTTTTTAGCTTTTAGATTGGGAGTGGATAAGAAAACAAAAAGTAGAAAGTGGAAGATGGCTTTCTTGCAAGAATATGCTGTGCTTCTTGCCATCCCACCTTGCAAGCTTCCATGGTCCATGGGAGCGAATAAAATTTGATAAAGCTGGGATAGTGGGATCATGATTGGTCCTCACTGGCGTCATGGGTATCTCTTCACAGGGGATATTATTATTCGTCTTTTGCTCCCTTTGTTCTCTTGTTTGACCTACCCATCAGCCCACTCTTTCATACTTGAGTTCACATCATTATCGAGACGATCGCGCCAGTGATAGTGGGGACATGGATTGTTTTCAGATCACGCGGTTGCTTTTTCTTTTTTATCAGGGTATTCATAAATTTGAGCAATTTTTTTAATTATTAAGTATTATTCTTAACCGGAGATTTGTTATTTCTATAATTTCATGATAATTTTATCCACACACAGTCCAATTTGGGTCTGAAGATTTACCGGGGGGAAGTGAACAAACTTATTATGGATTTTGCTACCTGTAGAGAGAGCATTCTACAGTAGCTTCTCCCATGAATCTATATGTTAAAGAGAAGGACTTTGCGCTCGTTAATTGTGAGGCAGACGGCCCGTATCCACTCCAGACAAATTCTACAGTTAACTTTTATGTACGTTAAATTCGTCCTTTTATAGATAACCTCCTTTATAATTTAGACAAGAGGCAAAGTGCCAGACGGGCCAAGGCTCGCGACTGCACAGTGTTTTGCTCCTCTAAAGTGGTCAACAAATTAGGGGCTTCTTGGAAGCTGAATTATGTCCACTTTAAAGATATTTCGTCGTATATTTAGAGATCATGAATTTTACTCACAGTGATAATAAATTTGTAAAAAATATTATCAAAGATTCAACTCTCACTATTATAATAGATTAATACTTAATAAATAAAAAAATTAAAAAAAATATTGACCACTTTACAGAGGACGATGAGAGATCTGAAACTGTAGTGTGATTTCGACAGAATTATGTTCTCACCTGGGGTTCTCCAATCCAGCGGAAGGGGACGGAGGAGAGGCCGACCATTTGGGTGTATATATCCTGGTGGTACCAGTCACTGAGCAACAGATTGAGCTCCCCGTCGTAGTGGAAGGGCTCCTTCTCGCCGTCCGCCACTTCCACGACGAGCGAACCGTAGAGACCCGCCGCCCTTTGCATCCCGTAGTGCCCATGGTAGAAGTACGTCCCAGGCTACACGAATGTTCAGTAGCAGCAACAGCAATAAGATAAAGCCGTGAGACCTGACATTAATATATGTGTTCTAATGGGCACAAGTGAATCATACTAGAACTTATAAGAAACACGATTGGATGTGAGCACACACACGACTAACGCACCTTGTCAACCTTGAACCTGTAGACGAAGACCTCATCTGGCTTGATGGGGCATTGCGAGATGGACGCAGTTCCATCGGCCCACGGCGTCCCCATCTGCAACAATAAGAGCCAAAAGTGTTGCCAAGTCGGTGAACTCGTAATGGAGAAACCAACAACAGCATATGCTACCAGTGGCACTACAAGTGCCGGATTCATGCAGTACTCCTTCACACGTCCCACGCGGTATAGAGGTAGTAGAACTGGTGGTGATGGGCCAATAGGGAGAGGGGTACCTGGCGAATGCCGTGCCAGTGGATGACGACGCCCTCGGTGGGGAGGCTGTTCCTGAGCTCCACCACGATGATGTCGCCGGCTTTGGCGCGGATGGTGGGGCCGGGGAACTGCCCGTTGATGCCGATCATCACCTTCTCTTGGCAGTCGGGCTTCCAGAAGACGTAGCCGACCTCCCAGTGGAAGTGCCTGGCCTTCCACGCCAGGGAGCCGCCGAGCATGCTCAAGAGGCAGCACAGCAGCAGCAGGAGGGACCTGGCGGCCCCTTCGGCCATCATGGGCAGAGTGGTGGGCGTTTCCTTGTGCTTAGAGATGCAACCAGTCGAAGGTAGTCCAGCAAGCTGGAGTGGGGAATGGGGGATATCGATCAGTATCAGTGGAAGACAAAAAACCTGTGTTGTGTTCTCTCTCTCTCTCTAGAGAGGCTAGAAAATTGTGGTCAGGAAAGGGTGCCTGCGAGGGATAGATTTCTTGCAGCCGGATGGAGGTACAGAGATGGGTTTTGTAGACTGATTTCTTACAAGGGGATGGTGGTATAGGGAGGTTTTTATAGACTGATTTCTTACAAGGGAATGGAGGTGCAGAGAGGCTTTTATAGACTGATTTCTTGTAAGGGAATGGAGGTATGGGGATGAGGTTGATCTAGATATCACTTCAACAGTGAATGGCAACTAGTCAACATGCGCGGTTGGCCTCACCCCTCACCTTTTTTTTTTATTTGTTAGGAATTAGGATGGGTATAATTTTGAATATTATCGTGGGTATTTCTTCTAATTAGTTTTTTTTTTTCCTGCAGAGATAAATCCAATCTATGTAGGAGAGAATGCTATCTCTCAACTATTCATCTAAAGAAAGATTTTCTACTCGACCAACTAAGTAGAAACACCTACGTGGACTACTACTTGGTCGTCTGTCTTATTAGTCGGACGGTTGGGATTCACACATTATGTCTCAATTGTTTGACCAATCAAATAGAAGGTCGAGCAGTCCGCTGCGACTTTTTTTACCCTCTCGGTTGGATAACAAGACTTTCTCTTCATCCATTGGGAAATTATTTCTCCATATTTGAAAAATTAGTTAAGCTCTGATTTGGTTTGAATCTCTCCTCCTACTGGGGATCGGACAAATCTTTATAAATGATGCATGCTTGAAATGGTGGCATATTGAAATGGCATGTATAGTGGAAGATGATGTGGGACGTTTTCGTTCGTGATAATATGGAAGGAAAAGTCTTGTTGCAAGTTGCAAACCCAACGAGGGTTTGCCACCTCATTGTTGCAAATCCAATGAGGGTTTGCACCAAGTATCTCTCAATATGGAATTCTCCCACTAGAGAAAAGATCCACGAACCCATAAAGTGGCCTCTACAATGGAGTTTAACAACGTCAAGCTTAATAAGGAACAAGAACTGGGCCTAAAACTGAGGTTTCCTCATTTCATTTGCTCCACTGTGCCTAATCACGAAGGGGAATTTTGATAACCAGATAAGGGCATTTAACCCCCGGATTATCACTGGTGATAAGTGTTAAATCACTCTGAAAACCTAGATAAGTTGTACATGTATAGGATAAAAGTGGTTCAACTAAGATAAATGAGTGTTAATTAGAGATAACACTCTCTCTTCTTTTGAGTAAGGATAAAGTTTATACACTGTTAACATGGGTATCATAAATAATAATAGAGGTCATTTCACTATTTATCTACTCTCGGTGATCGGATTCATGGAGAGTATTTGAGATATTTCTTCCATTATATGGAAGTCCGCACTAATTTATTTTAGATTTATTCTCATCTATATCATTGTTAAAATCATATAAATGAGAAATAAATAGAAATAACAAAAATAAGATATCAATGAAGAAATGCGACTAAATAATGATAAGATGTACCTTATATGACTTATCTGACACCGGAACTAAACCCTTTTATCCAAGATGAACAACATGGCTTAGATGATTGAGAAAGATTTAGTGTACTTTTGTATTGCACTTTAAGTGCAATATGACTAGGTAATAGTCCATGTGGCACTCCTCACATGATGAGTGATAAAGTGACAACCCAATTATTAGATGTCACATGAATTATTACCTAATCATATTGTACTTAAAGTGCAATACAAAAATACACTAAATCTTTCTCTAGATGATTTAACACTTGGACAGATCCAATACGAAGTATTCAAAGAGGAAAGGGCTTCACTCTTTTTTTTTGGGACTGAAAAGGAAAGAGCTTCACACACTCCCTGACATGAACCACAAGCTATGAACAGGGGAAACATATGTGGATTTTCTCTTTTGGAGTTAGAATCTACTTGTATGGCAGACAATTTTTCTCTTTCTTTCTTTCTTTTTTTTCTTACAAAGTTCTAGGGATGCTGTCTCTGGTACTTTACACCTAACCAGGGAAGCCCACTTCTGCGTTCTCATGGTCATGGATGCCCCTTCCTTCAATGCCTTCCACTTTGTAAGGTAAAAAAACTAAAAAAGCATTCATCGGGTCCTTGTTTATACCACCCTTTTTGCGCATGTTGATCACGACTAAGTCCACTGCACTTGATAGTGATGGCATGATTGATGTGAAGGTACCTCACGCGTGCCGTCCGTTTAAATGTGCTGTAACCACATCTTTTATTTGAATTTAGAGAAAGGTTTTGTGCACTTTCCCATTGCACTTTTCATTACACTTTGGGCTTTTCATTGGGTTGGCACAATGTGCCTCTAGTGCATTGGCTAATAGGAAGGCCAAAGTGCAATGAAAAAGTGCAATGGGAAAGTGCACAAAGCCTTTCTCTTGAATTTAAGGTTTACTGTATTTTTTTGGTACACTTCTTATTTTTTGTTTGATGGATACCATATACCCTTACCCTTAATGTATTAATTGTTGTTAAAACAATGAGAATATGGCATAAAGTATGGTAATTTATCATCACGTACATCAGTGTAAATCACATGGAATCCATAATAAGAAGTAACATGTTTATGGGCACATCCCGAAAACAGAAATATATGATAAGATTATGGATAATAAGTATGACGATTACAGAATAATCAAAAACCGAAACGAGACTGTGGAGGCGTTCCATAATGGAACTCGTCTTAGAGAAAGTATCGTCTCCACTATACGGTGCGATTGGGGTCCGACGATCTTCTCCTAGGGTACAACTACGAAACACGGAATCGGTCTCGCACAAGATCGACTCCGTAAGGCGAAAGCTACACGGGAAACCTAATCCTCTTCAATAGAAAGTAAGGGCAGAAAGCATGCACCGATCACCGGAGAGAGAGTCCGACGATGGTTCCGGCAGTCCGAACATCGGAGAGCGACTGCGCACCCGAACGGAAGAGCGGTCGACGGCGACCTCGCCGGTGAGCAGTCCGGTGCGAAAGAGGGAGCGAGAGAGAGAGCAACAGCGTTGCGAGCGATTCCTCTGTGCGGAGAGTCAACAGGTGTTTCAACCTTCGTTAACTGCGATTATGGAGACCCCTAATCACTATATGAGATGCCTCACGCCCGCAAAAGCGTAAAAGGAAAAAATGCAAAAATAAGAAGCAAAAAGATACCAAGGCAAGCCGACAAGACCACGCCACCACACGCGCGCGTCCGCCCAGCCCCGCCCGGCCTGGTGGTGCGTGTGTGTGTGTGATGGTCTAGCATACCCCAACCTTTGTCTATAAGATATAGTCTCATGGACACTTGAGGTTATGAAGCCCTACATCTCCTTAGAGATTTCTCATATGGGACTAAAGCTCTCACATAAGGGACAAAATTTACACATCTTTTTATGCACATTTTTACTTTATCAAATATTGTGTTTCTTTCTCCCTTTTTTAAATTGTCCCTCTTAAAACCACTTTTTACCCAACATTAATCAATGGAAGCACTTTCTCATAACTTCTTACTTTTTTTTATGGATATAATATATCTTTAGCGTATTAATCAATGAAAAAATCAAAGTATATGAGAAAACGTAATTCTTAAGTGCCGTAATTTTTTTCTCAAAATTTTTTAGAATAGTTCATCAGCGTCAGACAACAACATTGCGTAGTAATTTAAGTCTGATTGTCTTGAACTTTGTCTTTTGATAACTTAATTATTTGATCTCGAGTTTGGACGAAATGACTAGGATGTGATGAGAGAAGTGTGGCCTCTTAGTGTTACTTAGAAGAAAAAGATTTGAGATTTAAATTTGTGGGTCTCACCGCCTATTTCTCATTCTAGAACCACTAGATTGTAGGTTGATCCTAGTGTACCAAATGATGTTTCTACGCGAAGGGAGATGAACTCCTAAGTATCTACATAGAGTACTTTAGGGCTAAAAAACACTGGGGACGGTAATGAATAATGGCCAGTAGAAAGGAGCCATGTTTAAGAAGCATCATGTACATGCTTCCCATCAATGCGCGAAGGGTGGCCCAGCGATTTGAGACCCACGGCACACCAAACGCTGTGCAAGATCGATCTATGCGGAAGGTTCGTTGAGATGATTTATGAGGATTGAAAATAGGGGTGTCAATTTGTAATACTTCGAAATTTTTATTTACTAAAAAATTATGAATAATTGAATTATTAAATATAACCACTATCATGATATGTAATTAACACTCATTTAGGATTAATTTACATTAGTAAATGTTATTCCAGTAACGTATTTAGAGGTGCGCGCTCCAACAGGACGACACCGGAAAATTATAACGAAAATAAAATCTGAAAATATCATAATTTTTAGAAAAATGTGTTGATATCAAATATGTAAATATCTATACTTTCTGACGTACGGATTTTGAGATTAAGTTGACGCAACTATTTTCCGGGCGATTTTTCACCCAGTAGAAAATAAATTCTAAAAATTAAACTAAAATCATCATAATTTGCAAAACCTTTTCATTAGCCTATGGTTGAAATTTCAACTCAAATGGACATCATTTTGGTATGTTTACATAAGAATCTTTGGGCCAGCTGAATTTTGGGCTAATTACAGGAGTGATTTTATGGGAATTAAGTTTGCCTACGTGTTGGGGGCTGGGTGAGCCACCTTACTGGGGGAGAAACTTACACGACCATATCTTAGGTGTAAGGCTTAGAGAGTTGCATGAGATAGGTGGCCTCGCATGGATGTATGAAGTCTCATGAAGACACCCGTATGGCCGACGTGCCAGCATGCATGTAACTTGGAAGAATTATAAAACCTCCCCTTCAACCCTTCGTGAGAGCTTTCCCCACCACTGGCCAATCTTGCTCTTGCTCATGTTTCTCCCTTCTTGTTGGTTCTGCCGTTGGTACTGGAGCTGTTGATTCGCCTGTTCTTGCTCCTGTCGTTGCTATTGCCGTTTTGGTTGTCACCACTGTAGTTGCTTGGTCGTAGCTGCTGCTGCTGTACTCCTGGAGGTGTTGAGCGGCTCCAATTAAAACTGACATGGCTATTTCTACAAGTTTCCCTCTCCTTGCTTCTGTTGATTCCTCTGTTGAGGAGAAAAGAAGTACCTTTGTTCTTCACCAAGTCAAGTAGGTGGCATACCTCAAATCCTTCTCAGTTTCCTATGTACATGCTCATGGTTTCTTCATTCGTAGAAACCATGTCTCCTGTTTGTGCTATGACCTGTAGGACTGTTCACGGTCCGGTTTGGTCCGGTTTGCACATTTTTTTTTCAAAACCGAACCGAACCGAATTAGATTTTGAACCGAACCGAAGGAGATGTATGAACCGTTTTGAACCGAACCGAATTAGTTCGGTTCGGTTCGGTTTGTTCAGTTCGGTTTGGGCTTTATGGGCCTTGGGTTGGGCTTGTCTGAGCAGTCAGCACTGTGCAATTTTTTTTAAAATAAAAATTTTGGCTAGAAGACATGCTACCACTACCAGGCTATCTCTGGGCCCTTCCAATTACTTGTACTTGGATAAAGTGAGAAAAAGAAAGATTGTGCATCACCAGTAATATGCATCACCAACTCAGATTATGCCAATGTTCTGTAAACATTTACGAGAAAGAGGAAGATTGACACTTGATGCACCCCTGCTTCCTCATCGCCGCCTGTCAGACAGAGTAGAGATAGAGGGTCTGAGACAGAGAGGATCTGAGGCAGAACCCCTGCTTCCTCGCCGCCGCCTGTCGTGGCTGTGGGAGAGAGGATCTGAGAAAGAGTAGAATCGTTAGATAGAGAGTGTATGAGAGAGACAGAACCAAGAGAGATAGAGACAGAGAACCCGACCCCCTCTCCGACAGATCTTCCGCCGTCAAACCCCGATCTGATCGCCGGTCGTCGCCGCCTGCCATGGCCATGGGAGAGAGGGTATGAGAGATTTGAGAGAGACAGAACAAAGAGAGATCGAGATGTGAGAGAGGGTCTCGCCACAGCTCACTGACCGCTCGAAGCCCGGAGAAGAAACCTCCCGCCGGTCTCTCGCTCGAAGCCCGGAGAAGACACCTCGCGGCTCCCGCTGCGCCGTTTGCCCCTTCCTCGCAGACCCGCTGGCTGCGGCCGACCTTCCGCTCGAAGCCCGGAGAAGAGCCAGAAGGCACCTCCCGCCGCGCCGTTTGGCGTTTGCCCCTTGCTCGCAGACGACTCCACCCTCCTGCCGGCTGCCGCAGCCTCCCGCTCGAAGCAACAGCCCCCATCGGCCAGCAGCACGCAGACGAAGCACCGGCTGTAGCGCCGCAGCAAACCAGCTTCCCAGAATCCCAGCCTCCCACGGGGCCACGACCGCCGCGCAGTTTGGCGTTTGCCCCTTGCTGGCAGTCGCAGACGACTCCACAGTCCACCCTCCTGTCGCAGCCTCACGCTCGAAGCTCCGGCCCCCAGCAGCCAGCAGCACGCAGACGAAGCAGCGCCGCAGCTACCAGCTTCCCAGCCTCCCAGAGTCCCAAGGCCACCTCCCAACTCAAGTCCCAAGTCTTTAGGAATTAGGGCAAAAGTAAAGCGCAAATTAGATCGGGTCAAATGGTTCATTTCGATTTTTTTTTTCATAACCCGAATCGAACCGAAATTTGGTCTTCGGTTCGGTTCGGTCCGTTGACCCGATTTATTCTGTTGTGAAACCGAACCGAACCGAATTTGTTTGAACCGAATACTGTACAGCTCTAATGACCTGTATAGTTCCTCTTGCTTAGTTTCACTTTTGATTAGATGAAATCATGTGTATTGGTAGGATCCCTTTTCTCCTTTCTCATTCTTATCCTCTAAAGATGTTAAAGAATTTCCTGTATAGGTGTTTAGATCCTCACACATCAGTTTTGACTTCATAAACACCTTCAGAACTGTTTGTTCACCTTCTGTGAACATGTTGTAGCATGTGTATGTTTTCAAAATTCTTCCTATTGGATATAAGTAGGTATTGTATAGGTTCCTATCCTCTCCCAATACTTCTACCCACTGCTCTGGTTAGAAAGATCATGGCTTTACACAAGTGGCCTTTGAGCTTATAGACCAATCTTGGTTTAATCTGTATATGTGATTGTAACTCTAAACTTTTGTTGATTCCCTAATTACCTTTGGAACTGTGTGATTACCAAAGAAGAATCTCCACTCCTCTTACAGATTAAGTAGGTTTCTAGCTTCTTATTCTTCCCATGATCTAAGTTTATGTTATAGAGTTTTGCTAGAAATTTCGATATCCTAGAATATTGTGATTTCTTTCCATTCGGATGTTTGTACCTCAAGTCTTGATTTGGAACATTAAATATCTTGTGTTTTAGTGTCCATCTTGTAAGAATCTCTCAATAAACCATTGCTATCAAGACCACACTTCCAACAATATACTATGTCTAGTTTTTAGCTAGACAAGCTTAAATTGCAAACCTCTCGTTTCATCTCGCTTGTTCGGTTTATAAACCACTGTGAGAACTATAATTAGACTTTTCTATTTGATATACATCATGCCTAGATACATAGGTTCCATGGTTAGCATGTTTAGAGTACATTCTAAGTCATTTATGAGTGAGGAATAGGCGGCTGTCGACAGGCAGCCCAAATCTGTCGACAGGCGCATGTTTTCCAGAACACCAGGTTGTTGGACTGTACACATCTGTCGACAGATCCCTTATTGCTGTCGACAGATCCATATAGAACAGCAAGTTACAGTTCTGTCTGCAGCCATCTGTCGACAGGCCCTTCTTGGCTGTCGACATGTGCAGCCCTGAATTGAATTTCTGCACTCTTTCATGTCTGAATCCATGCTAGAACTTCATCCTAAAAGCCATGGAAGTTACCCTCTCAATTTCCTTGGTATTTATTGTCATACTACCTCAAAGTTTACCCACATTATTTATCTTAATCTCCCTTAAGTTATTCTTAAAGTTAGCAATTACGAATAGTACTCTGATTGAGTCTATTCTTCAGTATTTGGTAACTGAGGTTATAAAACTTGACCACTTGAGAGTTCATATGTTTGAACACCTCATGAGATGTGAATAATTTGTGATGACCATTATGGATCTCCATTTTCTTTTGGATTCTTATATGATTCAAATCTTCTGAAGTTATTGGCTTGAGTCATAACCCTGTCTCAGCCAATTGTCTTTCTTATACTCTTGAACTCTGAGCTACTTTGTCACTAAGATATTTGTATTAATTCTCAACCAAAACTACCTTTGGATTTCCCATTTCCGTTATGCTCATGAAAAGAAGTTTGTGATCTGAAGACAGTGCTCTCTTCAAAAGAGGGTTTAGGATCACTTGTAGTAGCACCCGCTACTTGTGATCAGCTGAGGGCGACAGTTTGTACGTAAGTAAATCCAAGTCAAGGAATCGACGATGGTGGGTAATAAAATAATTATACCCCGTTCTTGCGCAATGAACAAGATCCAAGGTGCTGGAATCGCCTAGGCACGGAGGATGTATTTACGACTATATAGTAACCTCTTGAGAGCAATGATGCATGTCGAATTTGTTCTGAAATTATGTTATGATATGAATTTTGAAAGATAAATATGAGTTTTGTTCTGAGATTCATCTGAGTCCGTTATGAAATTAACTTGTGCTATATGTTTATGTTAAATATGAAAATTCATGAGCAATTATATTTGTTCCATATATGCACTTTCTGAATACTCTTGAAGTTCTGCAATTTGAAACTCATATCTTTATGTTTACTGTCACCTACTGAGTCCTTTCGACTCACGCATTTGTTTCCTCCACCCCCCCCCCTCAGATTGAAGGAGAATGCAAATCTCAGCCACAGATTGTTCACAACTCTGCTGGTGATGAAGAAGGAGAAGTAGAAGAGCATAGCTTTAGTGACTCTTTAGAGTTTTGTTGTACTATTAAAGGTTTAGAAGAGAAAGTTCGGCTTTATGTAAATAAGGGGTGTTGTTGCTAAGTTATTTTGTTGAGGTATAATACCCCAAAGATGCTTTTGTGGAATGGTTTGCTAATCTTGGGCACTACTCATATTTGTCAGCACATAACGAAGTTTGTTAGTGTAACCCCTCCTCCATCAAGAGCTATGTGATATGTGATACGTATGTGTATGTGTGCGGTCGGAGGGGGGTGTTACACAATTGGGTCGGGCCGGTCCGGAGGTCTGGAAGTTCGGTCCAATTTTAATCGATTTGGGCCGAAAAATGAGTCCGTTAAAATTTTTTTGTCTGGCCCGGAAAAGAATAGGGCCGAGTTTGGGCTTTGTGAGATCCGGCCGGTAGGCCTGCCGACCCGAAAAATAAATATAATTTATATTAAATATAAAATTATATGTAGAATGAAAATATATGTATTTTTTCTACCATAATTTACTCAAAAATATAATCTTTTATAAGTTAAATGTTAATATAGATATAAGTAAAATATATATTATTTTTTTATAGATATATTATATTAGATACATTAAAATATATATTATATGAATAAAAATAATATTTTTCTTATTTTTTAGAACCGAATCGGATTTAACCGGACTTTTTCTGGGCCGAGCCGAACTACCCTTACCGAACTACCCATATCGAACCTACCCCCGGACCTGGGCCGAGCCCGAGCCGACTTTTAAAAAACTGATCCTAGCCGGCCTATTGACAACCGTAATTGAAAAGTGAATTTTCCAAATTTTAAGACAAGCGGAACAGGATGGATGGATGAGACTTCGAGTTTCTAACTCGGAGAGAGACTGTTGTTCACCACCCAATGAGCTGTTTAACCCAAAAGAAAAAATGTACATGCTTCCCATCAAGTCCAAGTTAGCTTTGTTGTTGTTTAAATCTTTATCGTCCAAACTAGTTCTTTTTTAAATGCCTCCTAGATAAGTGGATTGGACAACAAAGGCATGTGGATGGTGAATCATTTTTTTTTTCTTTAAACACGGCCTGTGTTGTTGGATATATGATGGGTACTCTGCATTGAGCATGTTCTGTGGCAACTGGCAAGCTACTTAGAATATCTGTCAGAGAGGGTAGTTAACATAATTACTTTTTTCTCGAACAGATGTTATTACAGCTGAAACTATGTTAAACGAGACTTAACAGTATACTTTTGTTCACACCACAGCCGATCAGCAGCATATAGATGTTTCAAAGCATTTAGGGCTGCTAATTGAACGGAGACGGAAATGGATGTTTCTGCTTTTATATCATATAAAAAATAACATAAACGAAAATGGGAAAGATCCAATTTCTCTTTGTAATTAGAAAATATTAACAAACATAAAATTAAAAAGAACATAAACTTCTATTGCATCAATATTTTCTTTGTTGGAAAAAATACTTTTTTCCCGGAGATCAACTCGACAACCACACAAGCATAGAAATGTAGAATTTCAAAAACAAAGTACAACAGAGATTACATATAGGATTCATATTGTAACACCCTCCTCTAACTACACACACATAATATATAATTTCTGTTCGGAAGAGGGGTTACGCTGACAAAAATTCTTATGGACAGACAAATCTGTGTAATGCACAAGACTAGCAAATCATTCCACAAAGTCATCCTTAAAAATATTATACATCAACAAGGTTCTTAATTTGTACTAACATCTATTGTTTACATGAAGACAAACATTTTCTCTCTAAACCTTTAATATTACAACAAAAATTCCTAGAGAGTTACTATGATTATGTTCTTCTTGATCTGCAGCGGAAATGTAAGTACTATGTAGCTGAAATTTCATCCACCTTCAATTTGAAAGGGTTTGAAGAAAACAAGGGCATGAGTCGGGAGACTCAGTAGGCGAAAGTAAGTATAAGTCTTTCAATCAAAACCTGAATAGTAGCTTATGTTGAACATAATTTCTTCACTTTTGAATGTTCAGAATTCAGTAGTTTAATGTATGGAAATTGGACAAAGTATGGATTTAGATCTGGTGTTAGAACAAAAGTCATAAGCCAAATTTCATAACTTAATCTGATAAAACTTGACCAGTTAAGAATAAGAATACAAATTTCAGAACTAAGAAAGTATACACAAAGTGTGTATATGGATCTATGACATACTTGCTCATGAACTTTCATACTTAGCATAAACATATAGCCTAATTTAGTTTCATAACGGGTCCAAACGAATTTCAGAACAAAAGTCACGTATGTCTTTTAAAATTTAGATCATAACTTAATTTAAAAAATGAATTCGACAGGCATCATACTGCTCTCAAGAGGTTAAATAAATAGCGTAAATACATCCTTACTGCCTAGCCGATTCCAGCACCTTAGATCTTGTTCAGTGCGCAAGAACAGGATTTATTACCCACCATCATCATACCACTGACTTGGATTTACTTACAAACTATCGCCCACAGCTGACCACAAGTGACTGGTGCTACCACAAGTGATCCTAATTCCATCTTTGAAGAGAATAGTGTCTTAAGATCATAAGTTATATTTTATGAGCACAATAGAGATAGATATTTAAAGATGGTTTGGTTGATGGTTAAATTAGTCATCTTGGTGTAAAGTAGTTTAAAATCTAAGAAAATAGAAAAGACAACTTGTTTGAAAAATACAGAAGTGTATTAACTTGAATAGATGAAGAACTAGTTCAGTTTGTCAACAAAAACTAGTGGTTGTCGATAACTACTGGTTGGTTGTCGACAGTTACTATTTCTAGGTTCTGGAATCCATGGGTATTTGTCGACAGATATGAACTATTTGTCGATAGACACTAGTCTTCTTCTTGGAAGGGATCAAAATCGGTTGGAAAGACACTTTTAAAGTGATCCTACTCTATATTGAGGCTCAACCAATGGTTTTGGGTCTTGGCACATTCCTATATTCAAGATTATATGATCAATATAATGAAACAACTTGAAGGATGAAGTGATGAGACCTTCACAGTACGGATAACATATGGGGAGATATAGGAAGAGTGAGGAAAGGTAATAACAAATGTGGCTTAATCCCAATGACTATAATTGGAGGAGGAAAAAGAGAGGAAAGGGCAATCCTACCTGATGATGAGAAAAAAAACATTCTCCTTTCTTCTACTTCCTCCAGGACGCAGCCTCTCCTACTACAGCAAAAGGAGCAGTGGCAAAGAAAAGATGATGTAAGTGTCCAAAGGGTACATAGGAGTAAACCAATGGGGTTTATATAGGCTATACAAGCTATGAAAGAGATGATGATGAGGAAATTCTCATCATTTCTCATCCTCCTCCATCAGCCACACTAGGAGCTTATCACAGCCCACGGTTGCATCCATTTCCATGCATGCCAACACGTAGAGGGCTAATCCTAATGATTATTCTAACTTGAGGTTAGCTTTAGCCACGTTAGAAGGGCTTTTACCCGCACCTCAACACGTGCCATAGCCTTGCTTCAAGGTTAAGCACCTCTCGTGAGTAATATTACATAAATCTTTTACGTAATTATAATTTAATTCCTCCGTTTCATTTGGACCTTTAATTTAGTATCCATATGATGTCCCTTTAAGATGAATTTTGAAACATAAGCTAATTGAAAGATTTTACCAATTATGGTGATAATAAAATTATGATTAACTTAAATATCACACTACAAGAAAAGCGGATTTAGCGACTGACTATTTCGGTCGCTATTCCGTCGTTGTTGAATGCTGCGACCGTCTTGCAACCGATCAGCGGCCGAAACTGTTGGTTGCTATACAGCGACCGAAACATGATCGGTCGCTATTTCGATCTCCATTAGCGACCGATTAGTACTTGGTCATTATTTCGGTCGCCATTAGCGACCGATATATTCCGTCGCATATCGGTCGCTATTATAGCGACCGACTAGTAGGTCGCTATATCGGTCGCTAACTTAGCAACCAATATAGCGACCAACGATAAATCTGTCGCAGTGAGAGGGGGGCGCAAGTCGGCAGGGAGGGGGTACGCAGGGCGCCGTGGGGGGGGGGGGGGGGGGGTGGACGGAGAGAGGCCGGGGCGTGTCTTCGGCAAGGGGGCAACGACGACGGGGCGAGGCAGCGAAGAGAGAGAGAGAGAGAGAGAGAGAGAGAGAGAGAGAGAGAGAGAGAGAGAGAGAGAGAGAGAGAGAGAGAGAGAGACTTATCGGTGACGGGGTGACGCCAATGAGACACTCGGCAACTGGCGGGCGACAGGGACGGCGAGCGACCGGCGGGCAATAGGGATTGCTAGGGGAGTGTCTCCGATGGGCGACGAGCATACGGGGCTCCGAGGCGAGGGGAAGAAGAGAGGGGAAATGGGGGGAAGATTTCGATTGGGGGAAAAAGGAGGAGGCGGGGTTTTGCAATTTTGGCCCCCTCCCAACCTCCATCCTCAAGTGGGCGTGTCTCGTGCGAGAGAAAAGAGGAGATGTTAGGGTGTCAGCGACCGATTAGCGACCATTAAATATTAGTCTCTAATCAATTGTTATTTGCGACCGATTAGCGACTAAAAAAATTTGGTCGTTGATATTAGCGACTGATTTTAAGTTCGGTCGCTAATTGGCCGCAGGTGTGCGATCGATAATAGTCGTCGCTAATCGGTCGCTATTTGCGGCAGATTAGCGACCGATCATATCGGTCGCTATATCCATTTTTTCTTGTAGTGTCATGAATATATTTAATATCATGTTTTTTTTCGTAAATACAAAATATTATGACACCATCGTTTCATGATTTACGCTGCATATTGATTACTGATTAAGTGCCACATCGATTACTATTCAAACACATCAATTACAGTTTACTTCAACAACGATTTTATTTAAAACATCGATTTTACTTAAACATCGACTCCATTCAAACATCGACTTCGGTTCAACATCGATTTCATTTAGAACATCGATTTCACTTAAATATCGACTACATTCAAACATCGACTTCAATTCAACATCGATTTCATTTAGAACATCGATTTCACTTAAACATCGACTACATTCAAATATCGACTTTGGTTCAACATCGATTTCATTTAGAACATAAATTGTCCTAAACATCGATTTTATTCAAATATCGATTGCATACATAGATTACATATAAACATCGATTACTATTATACTTAAACATTGATTTCCTCTATATTTCAAATGTTTCAAAATGTCTTTGGCACCGGTGTATGACAGTATGTCCTACCTACACCCTTGTGTCTAAATATCTAGATTTAAGACTAATTATTTTGCATAAATAGAAATTACTAAATAAATCATGATGTTTAAAATGTAAGGATATTACACATATAAAAATTATTAAATTGAAATTTTACGAGACAAATCGAATCAATTATAATAAAATAAAATAATATATCGACTTTATTCTCAAATTATAAATTAAAAATTACAACCTCCACAAAAATATAGAGATCACATATCTAAGATCTCGATGACAAATTCTAGAGTTGATATCTGAGATGAGAACTCTGGGGAAAGAGATACTCGAGAAATCTTAGAGTCATTGCCTCCCTTATTTGTCCTCCTCTTCTCCTCTCTCTCAATGGTGCGTGCAAGGGACTACACAACTTGCTTCTTACTAATTTTGTTTGCTAGATGCATGGTGTGCCTTCTCATTTTTTTATAATGAGAAAGGCTTAATGCTAGCCACTAAAACATCTTGCCATATGTGGGGTGAAGCATTGGTTTTGGAACCAACTCATTCTCTTCTCATGCAAATCTCTCGTTAGGTTTGACCAATTCAACAATCTCCTCCTACAACCTTATGAGAGGGACTTTTTCTTGCTTTAGTGGGTTCTTTGAAAAATATTATGCTACTCAAATAGCAACCATTCCCACCATGCTCCTACACATGTTGTACTTTTCTTTCAGTAGAATCTTCATCATCATATTTGACGGATTATTCTTTGTGTAGACATTCTCCAATTGCAACAGCTTCTTCTTAAGAACATCTCAGATTCAATGATATCGAACATCAACATGCTTTGTTCTAAAGTGATAAACTGAATTCTTTTCTAAGTGCATAGCACTCGGGTTATCACAATGCAACACATAAGTCTTCTGATTAAGGCTTATATATAGGAGAAAATGCTTCATCCACAATATCTCCTTGCATGCATGTCTTTATAGCTATAACAAATTTTGCTTATGTAGTAGACAGAGCAACACTTTTGCAACTTGGACTGCCATGACATAGCTCCCCTGCAAAAGTATTTAAACACATAACTAGATATGGACTTTCTAGAGTCCAAATCTCCTGTCATGTTTGCATCTACAAAGCCTTGTATCTCTTACTTAAAACCAACATAAATAATGATTTGATGTGCTCCTGAGACACTTAAGAATACACTTCATTCCTTTCTAATGTTCTCTGTTTAGATTAGACAAATATGCATAGGCTAGTCTGGACTTGTGCATATTATGGCATATATAAGACTCTCCACTGTTGAGGCATATGATATCTTTCTCATATATACTCATCTGCTCCTCTACAAAAGATGGACACTACTTATTAATTAACTTGAAGTGACCTACAAGCAGAATGCTAATTGGCTTGGCATTTTTCATGTTGAATTTATCAAGCACTTTCAGCATATTTTTCGTATGGCAGCCATAATTTTTTGGCCTTTCTGTTATAAGAGATCCTCATGCTCAATATTTGTTGTAGTGTCTTAAACTCTTCATATCAAAGAACTTGTCCATACCTTTCTTCAATCTACCAATCATGTGAATGTCCTCCCAATAATCAAAATATCATCTACATATAACAAAAGAATAATAAAGTTAACTCGACAAAGATTTTTTGTACATACACAATGATTTGCTGCTGACCTTTAGTACCTTGACCCACCATAAATGAATCAAATTTTCAGTACCATTGTCTAGGAGCTTGCTTCTATCCATACAAGCTCTTTTTCAATCTACAAATTATGTGCTCTTTCCCAACAACTTTAAGTCTTTCCGGTTGTGTCATGTAAACTTCTTCCTCCTAATCACTATGAAAGATTGAAGTCTTGACATCAAGTTGTTGTATTTTAAGTCCAGACAAGCCACCAATCCAATATCACCATTATAAATTACATCTTTACTGCAGGCGAAAGATTTCATCAAAGTCAATATTTTTCTTTTACTGGTAGCCCTTCACCACCAATCTAACTTTGTATCTCACTTGCCCTGAGCCTTCATTCTTCAACTTATAAACCACTCATTTTGCAATACTTTTTGCCTTTTGGTAATTCAACCAAATCATAAGGTGTGATGCTTATGCAAGGAATCTAGCTCTTCTTACATTCCTTGCATCCACTTATCCTTGTGCGTATCACCTTGCATTTCTGCAAAACATTCTGGCTCACCACTGTCAATAAACATAACATATTCATTGGAAGGATATCTGGTAGAAGGAATGTGGACCCTTTTTCCTCTCCTATATTGCTCATCAGCTGCCTATACTTGAGAGGGTTGCTCCCCTCCAAATCATGTCCTTGATCAACATGATCATCCATGGAAAAGTTATTTAATTGTTACTCTTCTACCTCTGAGTTTATTTCTTTAGTATAATCATTAGCCTCATCTTGTCCATCAGGCTGTTCCTAAGGTTTTGCTACTACAGGCATGGGGAAATCACCTACAACAACTTCTGGTTTTGAAGACTTCTCTAATAGGGTGTTTGGGAGCAATTTTAAAAAAAACTATTTCTATCTAAAAAATAATGATGTGTCCGATTTTGATTAAAATTTTAAAATAAAAAAATATTACTTTACTTGTTTGGTCGGAAGTGTCAATTTTTAAAATTATGTAAAGTTTGTTTGGAGGGGGTCTTCCGGCGAGGGGGGGGGGGGGGAGGAGGAGGGTGCACTTAGGGGGGCGGAGGAGGAGGGCGCGGCACGTGGGGGGAGGGAGGGAGGAGTGCGCGCGTAGGCGGGGAGGAGGAGGAGGGTGCGCTCAGGGGGGCGGAGGAGGAGGGCGCGGCAGGGGGGGAGGGAGGAGTGCGTGCGCAGGGGGGGAGGAGGAGGAGGGCGCGCTCAAGGGGGCGGAGGAGGAGGGCGCGACACAGGGGGGTGGAGGGCACGGCGCATGGGGTCAGTGGGGGGGAGGAGGGGGGCGCAGGGGAGGGGGGCTTCGCGGGGTGGTGGCGGGGGGAGATGAGGAGGGGTGGCGCAAGGGGTCAGTGGGGGAGGAGGAGGAGGAAGAGGAGGGCGAGCGCAGGGGGTGGGGAGGAGGAGGGCGCACGTAGGGCGGCGCGGAAAAGGGGGGAGGGGGCGCGGCGCGACACAAGGCGGGGGGGAGGAGGAGGAGGGCGCAGGTAGGGGGGGGGGGGGGGCGGAGGAGGAGGAGGGGCACGTAGGGGGGCGGAGGAGGAGGGAGCGGCACGAAGGGGAGGTGGAGGGCGTGGCGCAGGGGGTCCAGTGGGGGGGAGGAGGAGGGGGGCTTCCAGCGGGGTGGGTGGGGTGGGGTGGGGGGGGGAGAGAGGAGGAGGGCAATCCGATTGGGGGGAGTGAGGACGGGGGCAGCGCAGGAGGGGGGTGGAGTAGTCGGAGAAGAGAGCCAGGTGTGTTTTTTAAAAAAAATGGTTCATACTTGTTATTATTTTGGGAGAGATTTACATAGGATAAAATTTCTTTCCTAAAATAAAAAATTACTTACCAAACACGTCTACTTGTTCGTCCTTCTTCTTTTTAAATTAAGAGAAAAATTAGTAAAAAACTGTAAACAAACACCCTATAAATCCTCAATTGTCTGATCCTCTCTGAAGACAACATCACACGTTTAACAGATTGTTTCCCCTTTTGGATCCTAGAGTCTATATCCAAACTCATCATTTGTGTAACCAAAAAATATAAGTGACACTACTTTATTATCTAATTTAGATCTTTGTTCTTTGCGCACATGCATAAATACCTTGCAACCAAAGACTCTCATATTATTATAGGCTACTTCTTTTTCTGACCAAACTCTCTTAAAAATGTCTCCCCAGTGGCACTGAAGGAAATCGGTTGATCAAGTACACTACTATAGACATTGCCTCATCCTAGAATGATTTCGACAATTTAAAATTAAATAGCATACTCATGATTCTCTCCACAATGGTCTTGGTCACCTTTTTTGTAACTCTATTTTGTTGTGGAATATAGAGAACAATTTTCTCATGTTGAATCTCATGCTTCATATAAGATTTTTTAATGACCAAGCCCAATATTCATCATCATTGTTTGTGCACAATCTCTTCAAAGATTTTATTGTTTCACGCTAAACAATAGCATGAACAATTTTGAAATCTCTTACTGACTTCACTTTAACTTTCATTGCAAATGTTCACACTTTCCATGATGCATCATCAATGAAAGTAATAAAATAAGAAACACCATCTTTTGATGTTATATTTATCGACGACGAATATCAGAAGAAACTAGTTACAAAGGATCAATCGCTCTCTTTAGATGATTTCTCTTAAAAGAAACTCTATGCTCTTGCCAACCAAACAATCATCATAAGGGATAAGATGTGTACCTTTCAGATCTGGAAGGAGATCTTTCTTCACAAATAATACATCTCATGTGTTCCAACAGTCTATGCCATAAATTTGACATGAAATTATCAACCATGGTGTTCCCCTCACCTTTAAAGACCCTTGTCTTCATGTCATTAGTGTACCATACTTGTTGTCTCTTGCTAATACAAGTGCACTCTTTGTCAACTTCCAACATGTCACCACAATCTCCTTGTCTTTTCCACTTACTTTGGTCTTTCTCTTCTGATCTTTTTCTTCTTTCAACTTTCTGCAGTCAATCTTTTTATGGCCATGAATGCCACAGTGGTAACATTTGCCGATATTCTAGATTTAGACTTTGATTTATTTTATTTTTTCATGGAATCTGTCTTTGTACATCTGCCCCATTTTTGTGCGGCCTCTCTATTTGGTGTGGAATAGGTTAATGCTTCTCCATTGCTGCGATTGTGGTCTTTATCTATGAAACTCTTGTGAGCAGCTGAGAACGCCCTTGTCAGAGAAGAAGCGGTGCTCTCTAAGCTCCTTCTGTCTGCCTTCGTCCAGCTCCTCCCCAATATCTCATATTTTTATGGGCAAACTTACGTTCATCGGACCGATGTCATCTCTGCGCAATGCATTTCTCCGACTATTCAGTGCGGAGAAATACTTGATATCCGTGCACAAATGATTTGTTCGGACGTCCTGCACGAAGCATTTATCCTCAGTGCGTAAGGACCAAGAGTCCATTTCAGCTTCCTCCAGGCTCTGCTCATTGTACCCTGTTCTTTGCCCAAAACATGTTTCGGGCCCAAGTTTCTTGTTGTTGGGGTTTTGGGGTTGGGTTACACCTCCACTGCCCCTCCTTTGTACCCTCTCTGATTTGAGTGTTAAATCTATGAGACATCTTTCATTGTTAAAAAAAATTCTCGGTGATAACATATTAAGTTGTCCACGCATCTCTGTTTACAATATTTTTATTTGATAAATAAAATTATTAAGGTTATTAACTTTATCAAACGGATGAGATAGAGTTATCATAATTTATTAATACTTGTTAATATTTATTAATGATAAGTTCTAATAAATTATCTATATTATCAAATTACTTTTTGAGTTACCATACCTGATACTTGACAATTATTAGGATTTTTCGTGTTATCTAAGTGTGCAAGAAATCTGCGTTGATCAAGAAGCCAGATCTTGCAGTAGCTAAACTAGTACACGCCCTTCTAACAACATCATTATGGCATTATTCTGTTAACATTGTTTACATATTCGCACTTTTGTCTCCGCGTTGCATTTGAATATTTGGGGTAATAGAAAAAATAAACATAAGTTTTTGGTACTCACAAACAACATGTTGAGTTGTTTATTTCCTCCGTCCTATGATCATGATTGAATGGTTGAAATGAAAGTGTTAGAAAAATGTGTTACCATCATCACCTATGTCGTAGATTTGTTGACGACGATCTTATGTGATCAATAATATATATAAATGCCGTCAGTGAAGGTAAAAGGTGGGCAGAGAAAAATAGAACAAAAAAAAACTGTAGAAGTAGCAAGGGTGCCGTACTTTTTTCCTATTCGATTTGCCACTATCTTTTGTCGTCGTTAGA
>CM024764.1:98311530-98359676 GCA_014218235.1 Colocasia esculenta | reverse complement strand
AGGATATCTATGCAATAGAAATTCTTCGAAATAAAAATGAGAGGCACCCGAATCAAATAAGACTCTTGCTGATGTTCATAAAGAGGTAAAGTACCTTCTATCATATTTGACGCCTCTGCCTGGGCTCGGTTGATAGCCATAACCCCGGCCTCTTCCTCGCTGCTGCGGTACTCCTCTGCCACGACCTGCCTGTGGCTGCTGGAACTGCTGAGGCTGCGCTGCTGCACACCTCTGCCATACCCATATTCTCTTGCTACGGACATTGCGGATCAAATGTCCCGGTTGATTGCATTATAACATCTATACCCTGGAGGAACAATAGCTGCCTGGCAGTGCTCTGCTGTGACTCCTCCACCTCAGGCTTACCACGCCCCTGCTGCATTGCTGACGACCTCCCCATCTCTTCCTTTGCCTTTAAATACTTCTTTAATTTCTGGCCCCATTTCCCGAAACCAGATGAAGACGTCCTGCTGGTGCTTTACCCTTGCTTGCCCTACAGTCTGCTGCGGTAGCCGAAACTACCTGAACCTGACTCCCTGCCTGGCGAGTCCTGATAGATTTCTCCAAAGTAGCTGCCCTCTGCGCTGCCTCTTCTACTGTCTTGCACATAAGAGGTACTATCGCATCCTGCAATTCCACTCTTAAACCTCTGATACAATACTCAACCATCTTATTATCTGAAACACATATGGCGCATAACGGCTAAGTGCCATAAATCTCATCTGGTACTCTAAAACTGAAGAGTTACCTTGCTGAAGAGTCCGAATTGCTCTCTTTTTACTTGCTGCACTTGATCGGAAAGATGTATCGTTAATACATCAAAAAACTCCGGCCAAGTGATAGCTTCTTCCGTCCTGCCTGCAAAAGTAGTTTGCATCTTCAATCGCCACCATTCCAGGCAACCTCTCAACTGATAAGCAGCTAACACCACTCTATCCGCTGCCGGACACCTCATAGTTGCAAAAACTCTTTCTATTTCATGAACCCAATGCTCAGCTGTATCTGATTCGGCCCTCCTGAATAGGTAGGTGGCTGCAATCTCAAAAACTTTTCAACCTGCATCACTGGTTCTCCGCTAACAATACCGGTGGTGGCACATGAGCTACAAAAGGCACCTCCACCCTCTGCGGAACTGGAGCAACAGGTACACCCTCTCCCGCCCCAGTGGCACTGCAACTGGTGGTACTGGCGCCTGCTGATCCATTCTTGTCCGAATATCCGTGAGCTTTCCCAAATCCTTCTATCATACCTGAGTGCTTTCCTCCGGATCATCTCCTCCACCACCCCAATCTCTTCTATCAGCCATACCAGAAATTTCTACATACACAAAACACCAGACAAAATCAAAATCACAATGATCAAAAACCAGGGTCCCTACCAGCAGTGTATAAAGATCGAATAAGGCTATGTATCCTTTTAATTCCCTTATATTAACACGGACCTTGCTCTGATACAACTGTGACGGAACGCCTCGGCCAAACCCGTTAAACCGATAACGCACTTGATCCGAGTCCGCCTCTCCCGCGAACGGGCCGAAGCCTCGCTAGGGATAACAAACCACAGTCCGTGTAAACATAAAGGAACACACCACATTTCATATATGTTTCACAAGTTTACATAGCCAAATTTTCCACAAAAACTGAAAAGAGGTACAAGAGCCTGGGACATACCCCGAGGTACAACAGAAGAAAGTAAACACTACAAAGCTACACTGCTGGAGAACTACACAGCTGGAACTACTCCGCTGGAGGTACTGACCCTGCACCGCTACGACGCGTCCGGAGCTGGACGTCGGACGAGAGACGTCCTCCTCGCTCTCACCTGAGGGGGTTAGGGGTGAGCCTCTCTAGTCACTGTCTCAGTAGGGAACTCCCCAAGCCGAACAAACTACAAACCACAGGTACGAAACAGTAAACAGTACCCACAACATATAAAACAGCTAAGCAGGTAAGTAAAGCTGTAAATCCTCACCATCTGCCGATTACGAGAAACAACTGTAGTAACTAAACGGCAAACCCAAACAGGTGTACAAGCCAAAGTAGAGACAGCCAACACGAGCCACGTGAACTGGTTCGCGACACCAGAAACTGACTCGGACAACTAACACAGGTCTACCTCTCAGTCTCGCAGCCACGGACGAAAGGTCCAACTGCCGCTCCACGTAAAAAGGTCAAGCAACTATGGAGACCAACTAAACACCACAACCTGCAGACCACATGGTCACAGGCCCATGCCTAGCACCTCCAGAGATCCTGGCCCGGAACTCTCTAGAGTGAGGCACTGGAAAGGACTAGCTGGGGTCCAGTACGTCTACTGGTGTCCGTACCCCCAACTACGAGCGCGCTACAAGTGACTAAAAACAACCACAACTATCACTGTCCCACTGTCGTCTTTCCCTCAGCCGGACGTACAACTCAACACAGAGTGAGGGTGTCCAGGTCAGACGACACAGACCTTGACGGTACAACACAAGTACCGGGACAAAGCCCAGCTAACAGCCTGGCTCACAAAAAACCTGGGCACCCAACTGGAGAGGTACCACGTAGGCGTCGTACTACTCGCACGTACACAGAACCACGTGCACGTCACACACAACCACGTGAAACTCACTAAACCACACAAGTACCACCGGTCCACTACACGTAACCCAACTGACTCGCGTACACAACGCGCAGTCACGGAAGTAAACAACTAACAGCATACCTTGTATGCTAAACACGTAAACCAAGTGCACTTAGTGCACCACATGCGTCAACACACACGTATTAACGATAAAACATCATGAATAACCATTTCTGTTCATATAGAAGTAGGCGGCCACATCGATTGCCGCTTACTAGGAGTCAACGGCTAGGTTCCTGGCCGTTAACCTCATGGCTGAGAATCTTGGCGGCAAGCGATGTTGACGCCAAGTTCTCCGGCCATAAACCCTGCAGAAACCCTAATCCGGCCCTGCGGGTTTTCTATCTGTTCTAACTACTGAAAAATATGTAAATACAATCCCTTTAGCATGCTAGAACCCAATACACCCAGTAAAACATGCTCTGATCATTAAATAACGCACCACCCTTATCCCACTTGGTGCAACTCTATCCTAGCATGGATTATCATGCTGGTTCAAGTGATTATGATGTGTTTTAGTGTTTCTACGGAGCTATACGGGTTCGTCCCCTACCTCAGAACGCGTTAGAATCTCCCGCAACTCCCCGGTTCACGCCGAGCCCTCCGCGAACTCCCACGCGAATTACACCACGCCGCGACGTTTCCTCGCGTAATTCAGCGACGCCGCGCGTTCTACGATCGACCAGCCACTCCTCGATACCTGTTAGAACCTTCAGAAACACCAGGGCGCGAAGCTGGGGCAAGTGGGAGAGAGGGTGAGCTGAAAGAGCTGCCCTCGGGTGAGCCTTTAACCTGCAGAACTGTCAGGTTGGCGTCAACCCCCTTGTCGCCCACATGCACCGCCAGACTAAACGTCCACAAAGGCTGCCGCCAAGTTCAAGAAGTCAACGTCCATAAACCTGGACGCCAACAGTCAACGACCACCACTTGGCCGCCAATTCAGACAGAACAGCAGCAGTCCTATTCTATTCCGGACCAACCCTGCGCTGCACCTGCTCAAGCCACACAATCACACCATGCATTCCCACACACCCAACTCACACTGGCTCACAACGGCCGCCACAACCACAACACACACGATCCGCATGGATCCGAAAAGCACGCGACGTTACAGTTGAGGTGGTCCAGCTAGTGAGATAGAGGCTGCAGACTGCGCAGAGCCGGCAGAAGAGTTATGCAGATCAACGCAGGTGACTGCTCAAGTTTCAAGTTGGGATCAGGTGTTTGTCAGAGTGTCACCGATGAAGGGGGGGGGGGGGGGATGAGGTTCGATAGGCGTGGGAAGTTGAGTCCCCGCTATATTGGACCCTTCACCATTACCAAGCATGTTGGTGGTTTAGCGTACCGGCTTCAGCTTCCACCAAAGTTGACAGTAGTCTACGATGTGTTTCATGTGTCGATGCTGAAGAAGTACATTCCAGATGAGTCGCACGTCCTTTCGAGTACAGAGTGGTCAGAGGTATCGTCAGGGATGACAGTACTAGAGTTTCTGCTATACAGTGAGGATTGCCGAGTTCAAAGGTTGAGGAACAAGGCATCCCGCTGGTTCGTGTTGCGTGGCAGCGACACTTAGAAGGCGAGCAGTTTCCATACCTCTTCGGTGAGTTCTTTCCCCTTGTATGGTGTGAATTTCGGGGGCGAAATTCTTTTAAGGGGGAGGGCTGTAAGGCCTTGGGCCTTAATGGACCCTTAATGGCCATCAGAACAGTACTGGTTGACATCCATGGATGTGGACGTCAACATGGGGTAGACGTCCAGCTTTTTGACGTCTATCGGGTTTAGGCGTCCATCGATATGGACGTTGACCGAAGGTTCCAGAGTCTTCCAAATGCATAAACTTGACTGCTTATGATGCTGCCTTTAATTTTGTCTGTGCAATTGATGGCACCCTATGTGGACGTCAACTGGCGCGGCCTGCGTTTTTATAAGGGGACCCGAGACCCATCTTCTCCCCACTTCCTCATCCTCCCCACCACATCACCTCTCACTTTCTCCACCTCTTCCTGCGGCTGACGGGAGTTCGTGGTGAAGCTTTGGGCTCATGGCGGCGGCAGTTTGGCGGGAAACAACATATTTGAAGGGTGGCCCTCGCGGGAAGCTCGTGGGATCGGCGTAAAACCGGGGGTTTTTGGGAGATTGGTTCATCCTTGAGGTAGGGATACTGCCCTTGACTCCCCTGAATGCAATGCCATGCTTGTGTGTATGTGTTTGCAAGGAATCGAGGTTTTGGGAAGGTTCTTCCATGTTGGGGTTTTTGGGTGAATTCGCCAATCCGAGAGTCGGATTGTGGTTTTCTAGTTTTCCTGTGGTATGTGGAGATGAGGGGAAGTGTTCACCCTCATCAAACCGCAGGTTTTTAGGGCATGATCGCACTTGGGATCAGCCTAGGTCCATTTCAGCTACTGGAAGCTGAAGAACATAATGTCAACATCAGTTGACCTTAAGCTCTTCAGGTAAGGAACTTGACGGCACAAAGCCTGCCGTCGACTTCGGATAAATGGCCAACAAGTGGCCGTCTACTTTTATTAGACGGCCTGGGTGCTGCCGTCGACCCATAAGATTACGGCAGGTGATGTTGCCATCGATTCCTATTTGGCGGCATTTGATGTTGCCGCCAACACCATAGGTAGGTCCCAGCATGCTGAGTACCCTTCTCCGCGGTTCGAGGCATTGCCACGCAGTGTCTGCCCATTGCACGGTGTACCGGACGTCGAGAGCGTCTCTGCCGGTACTTGTGGTATGTTTTACCGTGCTCTTGTTATGCTTGGTGTGTGACTAGGCGTTGAGCTGGGCTCCGTCTAGAGGACTGGCGTTGAGATTACTCCACTGGTGAGCCTGTGCGTCGAGTGCAACTTCGTCCAGTCGTGCCCCTTGTGGTGGTTACGAGCGATTTCAAACCCAAAAAGATCAGATATTTTCAAATCCAAAAAAAATCAAATATTTCGAAACCAAAAAAAAAATCAAATATTTTAAATACTAAAAAATTGAATATTTTCAAACTAAAAAATATCAAATATTTTCAAAATACTAAAAAAATCAAATATTTTAAAAAAAAACAAAAAAAAAATAGATATGCGAAAACCCTAAAAAGTCTTTTTCGTTTCTTCTGAATGCATTACATGCATCACATCCCTTAATTTGCTGTTATCATCTCTAACTTGCAAAACACATGTAAGTACTGTACATTCATCGCCTACATGTCACATATAAATTCTGCGCCTTCACCTCATATGTAAATTATGTACATTCACCTCATGCACACTGTTTTCGCCTTAGTTGAATAGAGACTCAGTCCCTTGACAAGATCATGAAACCAAATACTATTTGTATGCAAGAGACTGAACTAGAGCAAATATTTAACTTGTTTATTCGAATGTGTCTCACAAGAAAAAAGACAAACGCACATGTATATATATATGGCCATAAGGGGGGCCAACCCCAAGCACTTCATCATAAAATACCCGTCCCGACATACATTGTGACGGAACACCTCGTTCAAACCCGTTAAACCGATAACGTACTTGATCCGTGTCCGTCTCCCGCGACGGGCCGAAGCCTCGCAAGGGATACCATACCACAGTCCGTGTAAACACAAAGGAACACACAATTTCATTAAATATTCACAAGCTTACATAGCCATATTTCCACAAAACTAAAAGAAACTACAAGAGTCTGGGACTATCTCGAGGTACAATTGAAGAAAGTAAACAACTAGCCATACTACAATACTGGAGGTATTGACCCTGCACCGCTACGACGCGGCTCTGAACTGGACGACGGTCGAGAAACGTCCTCCTCGCCTTCACCTGTGGGGGTAGGTGAACCTCGCTAGTCACTGGCTCAGTGGGAAACTCCCCCAACACCGAGCAAAACCAAAACACAGGTACGAAAAAGTAAACAGTACCAACAATTTATAGAACAGCTAAGCAGGATATAAAAGCTGTAAAAGTACTCACCGTCTGCCGACTACGAAAAATAACTGTAATAATTAAATGCAAACCAGTACAAGTGTACGAGCTAAAGTAGAGACCGCCAAACACGAGCCACATGAACTGGTTCGCGACACCAGAGACTGACTCGGACAAGCTAACACAGGTCTACCTCTTAGTCTCGCAGTCACAGACGAAAGGTTCAACTATCGATCCACGTGAAAAGGTCAAGCAACTGTGGAGACCAATTAAACACCACTACCTGCGGACCACACGGTCGCAGGCCCATGTCTGGCACCTCTAGAGACCCTGGCCTGGGCTCGCTAGAGTGAGGCACTGGAAAAGGACTAATTGGGGCCCAGTGTCGACTACTGGTATCCGTACCCCCCACTACGAGCGCACTACAAGTGACTAGAAACAAACACTAGAGTCACTGTCCCACTATCGTCTTTCCCTCAGCCGGATGTACAACTCAAGCGAAGGAGTGAGGGTGTCCAGGTCAGACGACACAGACCTCGACGTTACAACACAAGTACCGAGACAAAGCCCCGAGCTAACAGCCTGGCTCACAGAGAACCTGGAGCACCCAACTGGAGAGGTAACCACGGTAGGCGTCGTACTACTCGTCACGTACAAAAAACCACGTGCACGTCACACAAACCACGTGAAGTCTTACACAAACCTCGTGCACTGGTAGTTCACCACACGTGAACACCACGTAAACACGTAAAGTACTAGCTAACTGCATACCCTGTATGCTAGTCACAGTAACTACGTGCACTTAGTGCACCACAAATACCACACACCACTTATTACCGATAGACATTCTGTATGGCAATATTTAAATAAACACATGATGGCGACAACATCGACTGTCGTCGATATAATAAGAAGACAAGGGATCTGGCCGCCTAGTTCCCAGCTGAAGAATCTGGGTCAATCGATTTTGACACTAAGCTCCTCAACTCCAGTTCCTACAAAACCCTAAACCGATTTTACTGGCATTCTTGGTCCCAAAACCATCCAGAAAACATGAGGAAATACTTCCTCTAACATCCACACACTATAAGCAACCGTAACCGCATGTTTTGCTACTTATATTAATCAAACCACCCTTAACCCGCATGGATCACTTCCTTCCCAAAACGCTGATTATCACATCATTTTATGCTTTCAGAACATATTAAAGCGATTAGAATGAACTAAAGGGATCGTCCCCTACCTCAGGACACGCTTAAGCCTCCTAAATTCTCCTACTTCGCACCAAACTCTCCGCGAGCTCCTAAGGCGATTACACCTCACTCCGACGTTTCCTTGGCCGATTCATCACCACCTCGCGTTTCACGATCCTCCAATTAACCTTCTGCAACCTTTGGAAATAGTAGGAAGCAAGGACATGAAAACAGGGCGAGAGAGAGGGAGAATGAGTTGAGGTAACTGTCCTCGAGTAGAACTATATCTGTAGGTCGCACAGATTGGTGTCAACTAGGCTGTCGCCAACCAGACCGCCAAGAGCAGATGTTCATATCCCCTGTCGCCAAGTTCATAGAGTAAACGTCAAAATACATGGACGCCAACATTGTTAATGTCCACACCTGACCGTCAACCCCTAATCAACTACAGTAGGTCATATCTTTTTTAGGACCAAACCTGCACCAACCTACGCACACCACACGTCCAAACACCACTGGCCACCACAACCAACACGCACATGATCCAAAAGGATCCAAAAAGCACGCGACGTTATATTACTATCATCTAAAAGAAAATTCGACCTCAAATTCATAACACAACTTAAGCATAAACAACTTAAATATGCACATTTTTTACAAGTACTATCATTTAAAAAAATTACAAAACCTTATTCAAACAGATAGGGATACCCCATAGCCATCTCCTCGGCTAATTCCCAGATATCCTCACCACCCAACTATTTTCCCATCGCACTTTAACTAGCTCGATTTCTTTATTTCTCAGCTTTTTTATCTTTCGATCAGTGATCTGTACCGGATATTCTGGCATGGTCATATCCGACCTTAGGTCACCACCTTGATAACTGATTATCTGAGCTGGATCTTCAATACACTTTCTTAACATAGAAACATGAAATATATCATGGACATCTGCAAAATCTACTGGCAAATCAAATCTATAAGCTATTTCTCCAATTCTTTCAATTACCTAAAAAGGTCCCACATACCTCGGGCTTAACTTTTAGTCTTGCCAAACCTCATAATACCTTTACTCGGGGAAACTTTCAGGAAAACAAAATTTCCCACCTCAAACTGAAGTGGTCTCCTTCGGTTATCTGCATAACTCTTTTGCCTACTTTGAGCTGCCTGCAGTTTTTCTTAATAAGCTTCACTATTCTGTGGTTTGCTGAATCAATTCAGGACCACCAACTGCCTTTCTCCCACTTCATGCCAGTTCAATGAGGTTCTACATGACTTTCTATATAAAGCTTCATACGGTGTCATCCCAAGACTGGTATGATAACTATTGTTATAGACAAACTCAAACATTCCCAAATGATGCTCCCAGTTACCTCACCATACTAAACACAAGCCCTTAACATATCTTCAATAGTCTGGATAGTCCTTTCTGTTGACCATCTGCATGGGGATGATAAGCGGAGCTATATCTCAACTCAGTGCCAATTACCTTTTGCAGACTTCTCCAGAAACTAGAAGTAAATCTTAGATCTCTATCAGACACAATAGTCTTCGGAATACCATACAGTGGAATAATTATATCAACATAAACCTTCGCTAATTTGTCCACTGTCCAAGACATACTTACTGCTACTAATCTGCACACCTTGGTCAATCTGTCAACAAATATCCATATTTCATTATGTCCCGAGGCTGTTCTTGGTAAGCCTGCCACGAAGTCCATTGTAATATCATCTCATTTCCACTATGTAATGAGCAACGATTGCAATAGACCTCCAGGCTTCTAATGTTCTGCTTTAATCTGTTGACAGATAGCACACCTTGCAACAAATTCTGCTATTTTCTTTTTCATATGAGGCCACCAGAAATACTTCCTCAAATCGTGGTAAATTTAGTATTACCAGGATAGTAGTGTATCTGGGTAAATGAGCCTCCTCCAACACTCGCTGTTTTACCTCTCTTTCAGCTGGTACAAACAACCTGTCTCTAAACCTAACTACACAATTATCATCAATGGTAACTCCTTTCATCTTTACAATTTCAGCAAAATTTAGATCTACTCTCTGAGCCTCGATAATCTGCCAATACAAGGACAGCTCTACAGTACTACTGGCTAGTACTGCCCGTCGCTGATTGTTCGGCACGTACAAGAATTCTCTGCTATTTCCTCGTATAACTTCCATTCTTTTATCATCATCAACTCACATATGCCTTTCTGCTCAAGGCATCAGCCACAACATTGGCCTTACCCGAATGGTAAGCCAACTGAATACATAATCTTTTAAATACTTCTTCCATCTGCGCTGACGGAAATTCAAATCTTTCGCGAGAAGATATACTTCAAATTTATGATCTGAAAGATCTCAAATCTCTCGCCATACAGATAATGCCTCCACATTTTTAAAGCAAACACAACTGCTGCCAGTTCTAAATCATGAGTAGGGTAATTCTCTTCTGCTGGCTTCAACTATCTGGACGCATAAGCTATCACTTTGTCATGCTGCTTAAGTACTGCACCAAGTCCTCTCCTTGAAGCATCTGTATATACCACAAAACCACCACTTCCTGCCGGTATGTCGATATGAGTGCTGTTGTAAATCTTTTCTTCAATTTCATAAAACTTTTTTGACATTCACCGGACCACACAAATGACACACCTTTTCTGGTCAACTTGGTCATAGGTGCCGTAATTTTAGAAAAATCTTGAATAAAACGCCTATAATAACTTGCTAATCCCAGAAAACTTCTAATCTTAGTAATTATCTTAGGCACTTCCCATTTCATCACTGCTTCCATTTTACTTGGGTCCACTGCTACTCCTTTAGCTGAAATAACATGACCCAGAAATTGAATTTCTTTCAAGCAAAATTCACACTTACTGAATTTGGCAAATAACTGATTATCCCTTAAGAATTGCAGGGTAAACCTCAAATGAGATGCATGCCCCTCTTCGATGCTGAATAAATCAGAATATCATCTATAAAGACCACAATGAATTGGCCCAAATACAGATGCAAAATTCTATTCATCAGATCCATAAAATCTGCAGGAGCATTGGTTAACCCAAATGACATAACCACAAATTCATAGTGACCATATCTGGTCCTGAAAGCTGTTTTATCTATATCCTCTTTAATTCTCAACTGATGATACCCACTTCAAATCAATTTTAGAAAACACGTTTGCCGATTGCAACTGATCAAACAGATCATCTATTCTCGGCAATGGGTATTATTCTTAATGATCACATCATTCAACTTCCTATAGTCAATACACATCTGAAAACTTCCATCTTTCTTTTTCACAAACAACACCAGCGCTCCCCACGGGGAATGACTCGGTCTAATAAACCCTTTCTGCAACAACTCTTCTAATTGTTTTTTCAATGGTAAAGTCCACCTCTCTATGTGGACCTAAATCAGACAAATCTTCAGGAAAAACATCAGCAAATTCCCTAACTACGGGAACTGCTTCCACTGACTGACTAGCTTCTACCAGACTCACCGAGACTAAATAAGCCACACATCCAGCATTTATCAACTTTCTAGCTTTAATTACAGAAATTAAGAACTTAGAGTTATAAAAAGACATACATTGATATTCAAATACTGCAACATTAGAATGACAAAACCTGATCCTCTTTTTTTCTGCAATCTAACATTGCTCCATAAGTCTCCAGCCAATCCATACCCAAAATAATCATAATCTGTCAACTGCAAGACATACAACCGACCCGACATCTGGTTCCCTTCAATCATAACATGAGCTTCATCTATATAGCTCGAAGTGAGTATAAACTCATCCGAGGGAACTTCTACTACCAACTTACAAGATTTTTCCTCTAGGATGTACCATACAATCGAGGAATTCTTCAGAAATAAAAGAATGAGAGGCACCCGATCAAATAAAACTCTTTTGCGAATACCATAATGGGGTATAGTACCTTCGATCAGATTCGATGCCTCCGCTGAGCTCGGGTGATAGCCATAACCCGACCCCTTCCCCGCTGGTGTGGTGCTCCTCTACCACGACCTGCCTGTGGCTGCTGAAACTGCTGCTGCTGCTGCTGCTGCTGCACACCTCTTCCATATCCATATTCTCTAGGATAGGACAATTACGAATCAAATGCCCCGACTGATTACAATTATAACATCTATAGCCTGGTGGAATAATAGGCTGTCTGACAGTACTCTGCTGCGACTCCTCCACCTCTGGTCTACCACGACTCTGCTGAAATTGCTGTCAACCTCCCCATCCTCTTCCTTTACCTTTAATGCTTGCATCAATTTCTGACCTCACTTACCAAAACCTGATGAAGAAGGTCCTGCCGGTGCTTTACCCTTACTCGAACCCACTGTCTGTTGTGGTAGCCGAAAACTACCTGAATCTGACTCACCCACCTGACGAGTTCTAATAGACCTCTCCAACGTAGCTGCCCTCTGAGCTGCTTCTTCCACTATCTTACACATGAGTGGCACTATTGCATTTTACAATTCTACTCTTAAACCCTGAATAAAATATTCCATAAATCGCATCTGGTACTTTAGAACTGAAGAGTTACCTTGCTGGAGTGTCCGAAACTGCTCTCTCTTCACTTGCTACACTTGAATCGGAAAGAAAGTATCGTTAAATACATCAAAAAATTTCGACAAGTTATAGTCTCTTCTGTTCTACCTGCAAAGGTGGTCTGCATCTTCAATCGCCACCATTCAATGCAAAACCTCGCAACTGATAGGCAGCTAGCACAACTTATCTGTTGCCGGACACCTCATGGTCGTTAAAGACCCTTTCAATCTCATGAACCCAGTGTTCGCTATATCTGGATTCGGCCCTCCCGTAAGTGGGCGGCTGCAATCTCAGAAACTTTTCAACTTGCATCACTGGTTCCTCCTACTCTTACTGGTGGTGATGGTGGCACAAAAGGTAACTCCACCCAGGTGGTGGCGATACAGGAGCCTCAGGTACAGCCCCTCAACACTGGGGGTACTGCTGCTGGCGCAACCGGCGCCTGCTAATCCATCCTTGCCCAAATATCCGTGAGGCTTTCCCAAATCCTTTCTATCATACGTTAGTGTTCTCTTCCGGATCATCTCCTCCACCACCCCAATCTCTTCTATCAGCCATTTCAAATTTCTACATAAACAAAACACCAAATAAAAACAAAACAACCAATTATAAAAAATCAGGGCCCTACCAGCAATGTACAAAGACCGAAATAAGGTTATGTAACCTTGTAGTTCCTTTATATTAACACGGATCTTGCTCTAATACCAACTGTGACGGAACATCTCTTCAAGCCTGTTAAACCGATAACGTACTTGATCCGAGTCCGCCTCCCGCGAACTGGCCGAAGCCTCGCAAGGGATACCATACCACAGTCGTGTAAACACAAAGGAACACACCATTTCATATAAATATTTCACAAGCTTACATAACCACATTTCCACAAAACTAAAAGAAACTACAAGAGCCTGGGGCATACCCCGAGATACAACTGAAGAAAGTAAACAACTACCATACTATACTGCGAGACCCACTGCTGGAGGTACTGACCTTGCATCGCTACGACGCGGCTCGAACTGGACGACGGTCGAGAAACGTCCTCCTCGCCTTCACTTGTGGGGGTAGGAGTGAGCCTCACTAGTTACTGGCTCAGTAGGGAACCCCCCAACACCGAGCAAAACAAAACACAGGTACGAAAGCAGTAAACAGTACCAACATTTATAGAATAGTTAAGCAGGATATAAAAACTGTAAAAATACTCACCGTCTGCCGACTACGAAAAATAACAGTATAATTAAATGGCAAACCAGTACAAGTGTACGAGCTAAAGTAGAGACCGTCAAACATGAGCCACGTGAACTGGTTCGCGATACCAGAGACTGACTCGAATAAGCTAACATAAGTCTACCTCTCGTCTCGTAGCCACGGACGAAAGATCCAGCTGTCGCTCCACGTGAAAAGGTCAAGCAACTGTGGAGACCAATTAAACACCACTACCTGCGGACCACACAGTCGCAGGCCCATGCCTGGCACCTCTAGAGACCCTGATCTAGGCTCGCTAGAGTGAAGCACTGAAAAAGGACTAGCTGAGATCCAGTGTCGAATATTGGTATCCGTACCCCAACTACGCGGCGCGCTACAAGTGACTAGAAACAAACACTAGAGTCACTATCCCACTGTCGTCTTTCCCTCAGCCGGACGTACAACTCAAGCGAAAGAGTGAGGGTGTCCAGGTCAGACGACACAGACCTCGACGGTACAACACAAGTACCGGGACAAAGTCCCGAACTAACAGCCTAGCTCACAGAGAACCTGGGGCACCCAACTGGAGAGGTAACCACGGTAGGCGTCGTACTACTAACCACGTGCACGTCACACAAACCACGTGAAGTCTCGCACAAACCTCGTGCACTAGTAGTTCATCACACGTGAACACCACGTAAACACGTAAAATACTAGCTAACTACATACCATGTATGTTAGTCACAGAAACTACGTACACTTAGTGCACCACAAATACCAACACACCGTTTATTACCGATAGACATTCTGTATGACAAATTTAAATAAACACATACTGGCGGCAACATCGACTGTCGTCGATATAATATAGACGGCAAGGGATCTGGCCGCCTAGTTCGCAGCTGAAGAACCTGGCGTCAATCGATGTTGACGTTAAGCTCAACTCCAGTTCCTACAGAAATCCTAAACCAATTCTACAAGCATTCTTGTTCCCAAAACCATCCAAAAAACATGAGGAAATACTTCCTCCAACATCCACACACTGTAAGCAAATCGTAACGACATGTTTTGCTACTTATATTAATCAAACCACCCTTTAACCCGCATGGATCACTTCCTTCCCAGAAACGCTAATTATCACATCATTTATGCTTTCAACACCATTAAAACGATTAGAATGAACTGAAGGGATCGTCCACTACCTCAGGACACGCTTAAACCTCCTAAATTCTCCTGCTTCGCACCAAACTCTTCGCGAGCTCCTACGACGATTACACCTCACTCCGGCGTTTCCTTGGCCGATTCGTCACCACCTTGCGTTTCACGATCCTCCAATTAACCCTCTGCAACCTTTAGAAGTAGTAGGGAAGCAAGGGACATGAAAACAGGGCGAGAGAGAGGGAGAATGAGCTGAGGTAACTGTCCTCGGGTAAAACTATATTCTGCAGGTCGCACAGATTGGCGTCAACCAGACTGTCACCAACCAGACCGCCAAGAGCAGACGTCCATATCCCCCGTCGCCAAGTTCATAGAGTAAACGTCAAAATACATGGACGTCACACATTGTCAACGTCCCCACCTGGCCGTCAACCCTAATCAACTACAGCAACTCCTATTCTTGTTTTAGGACTAAACTTGCGCACACCACACGTCCAAACCACACTGGCCTCACAATAGCCACCACAACCAACACGCACATGATCCAAAAGGATCCAAAAAACACGCGACGTTACATACATCGTCAAAAGAAAGGGTAAGAGTACATGTCAATATAGGTGGGCTAACACTCCCCACCACCTCTACAGACCGAGCATGTTGGCTGCTCTCCACTTCTCCTGGATCTACTGTCGCGAGCGGAGCAAGGAGCAACAGGCCTCATGGAGGCGCGTGAACCAATGGACCCTTGGGCGGCACGTCTCTCCTGGACATTCTCTCGTACTGAGAGGACGTCACCAGGTAGCTCCCGGAATAAGCGTTGGCTCGCCCCTCCCACACCGCGCGCTTCCATCCACGACTGTACCGATCCTCCGCCCCCTCAGCAAGCGCCAGAGGCGACCAAGCTCATGCGAGCCTCCAACGGCTGGGCTCAACCACTCCCGCTCCTCGACCCACTAGCGACGCTCCTCTTTGCCCTCTGCCTCCCACCGCGTCCGCTCCCGCTCACGGTCTTGACGCTCCAAGGAGAGCGTCACACGAAGCTCCAATGCCTCACGAGGCAGGTCTGAGTCCTGCTGAGTCACCTACGTCCGCAACTCAGACAGCTGTTGAGACAACTCGATCATCTCAACACGAGTGCTCGTCTCTCGCGTGAGGGTGCTCTAAAGCTCATCGGACTGCACAAAGAACATGCACGGGTAAGTATAAAGCAGTTCGATTCATACACACATCTGACTAAAGTTATTTACCCGTGCAAAGAGGTCGCGCTCCGCCTCCTCCGCCCTAGCCACTGCAGCCGCCAACTGCTCCCGGAGTGAAGCCATCTCTAGGTCGGGAACACTCCGGCTCGAGGAGGCGCCTGCAGTGTCAGCACACTCCACTGACATATGGGCGACGCGCTGCACAAATCCAAGGTTAAGTCAGTAGACGGTAAAAAAATAGCAAAGGTATAATCTTCTAAACTTACCAGTGCCTCCAAGACTTCTCGTGCCTCGGCCAACTGCGCCTCCATACCCGCCAACTGGGCATGGAGAGTGTCGATCAGATCGTCCCGCACATCCTGCACATGTACACATTAATTAAAATATCATGCATATCATGTAAGGAAGTTAAAGTTAAAGGTAGATACCCTGGCTGGCCTCATGTGATCGCGGCCCCCGTACTCATATTCCCGAATGAGTCTTGCTTATCGATAAGGTAGCTAACATCATTCTTCGCATAGAATTCACAGCAAGTTCCGCACCTACAGAGAACATCCCTCCACTTCTTTGAAAGGAACATGGGTTTCTGCTCCATGATCCGGAGATGCTTTGTTTAGGTCAACTCCAAGAATACATTTGAAGAGGCGTCATTACTGTTAGGGCAAGCATTATTCTTGTCTAAGCCAATCTCCTCGGCTGAATTCCCACTAGGCAAAGGATCATCCACACTGGGAACATTGTCAGATTCACAGCTCCCAGAAGCTGGCGTGCTCTCTGAGTCATCTTTTGTCCCCACTGGTGCCTGCTGCTTGAATGGCGCCCAGATAGATGCAGGATAAAGTTTCAAGAAAGAACAAAGGACAGCACACTTTTGGCAGATGAACTCTCATATGGCTTTCCTTCCTCGTCTCTTGGAACCTGAAGCGCAGAAACAGTCAGGAAGTGGACATATATTATCCATGAATAGTTACTATGTGCTCCATATAGGAACTTTTTAATAAAATGAAGCAAAGAAACTAAAAAAAATGGGTTTGCCCTTGATCCAAATCGTCAGATTTACAAAAGTATTGAATGTCTGAACATGATGAGTTTCCAGAAACTGAATAAAAGGAAAACAAAAAAGGAAACTATCTCTGATTAAAAATAGCAAAATGAAGCAAAACAAATTGCGAGATAATTACACAAAACCAACTAACGGCAATCGATTAGAAAGAAAAAACACATCCATCATACGTTTTTGTAAAATATCCCAGTTATATGAGCAGAAAAGTACATGTAAATATGGATGAACGGATGGTAGACAGCCAAATGAGCACACATTCATGCACGTTCACAAGAACATGATCGTTTGCACACGGGCAGATGTGCATGCATGCAGATGGACACAAACACAATCAACAGGAAGTGGCAACAAGTGCATTGTAATGCAACCTACCTCTTCAGAAGCTTGCAAACCAAGATGGTTCCCATGAAACCAGTCCTCACATATCCAGCATGGTATCATTTCAGCCTGCTCTGTAGCTCTGGGTCGGGATATGGCCGACTACATATGCAGTAGGATCCTTTGAAATATGATTGTATCTGTTCTATATATTTTCTGGTTCCTTGCTTGGAAAAAGCTTGCAAGTGAATTCCCCAAACTTCGAGTTACCACAATCACACCTAAAGTTCTTTTGGTCCACAACTCCACAACCTTATCAGGCAAAAAAGTAAAGCAGTAGAAATTATAATAAACAGCTGACTTATACGGTAAATATGCTCCCAGAAAATGTTAAAAACATAGCTAGTAATCCAAAAAAATCCTAAGTTTTTGAAACAAATTGATGCACAACATAAACTGTGGCTAAGGTGCAAGATCCAAGGGAGGATGCTAGTGCACACATGGCATTCTTAATACAGGGCAAATCTTAGTGCATGTGGACCACCCCAGTGTCTGTATTAATGATAACCTTCAAGGGCCTTACAACTGGTATTTAGTTAAGAGCAATGCTGGGCGCCCAGCTGGCGCGGCCCTCATTGGGCGCTGCCTGGGCGGTGGGGCAGCAGAGCGCTGCCCATGGGGCCGCGCCAGCCGAGCACCCGGACATTAAGCATTTCCCTTTAGTTAATTCAAGAAATGTACAGTATCATTTAGGTGGAATGCAGCCTAATAAAAATAGACCAAATATGACATATTTGGTCATGCTAAAGACCTAATATACCAAACATTGTGCTAAGACACCAGCATATAAAAATAGAAGTGATGTGCATAAGAATGATTTCGAGATAACTAATAGACAACTTTACAGGCCATTTTTCTGCTTTGATAAGGATTATGACAGAAAATGCAATGTCACATTTGATGGATTAAATAAGGCAGGCATCGAGCCACAAATGTAAATGCCATCCAGGCACAAATGTAAGTCACATGTGAAGGGATGAGAAATCTCTACACCAGAGCATCTCTATCATAGCTTTGCGCCTAAAACTGTCGACTTAGGGGCATGCACCAAAGTCAATTGGAGGTTGAAGACATAGGAGATTCCCAAATAAAAAACCTATGATGCTTTATAAAATGATACTTGAAATGGCCCAGGTGATCTATGTCATCAAAGGTGACCAAGGCGGTCACCTAGGGTCACCTAGGGGATGAGATGAGGTGAGTGGAATCATAAAGAAGACACCTTCCTTGAGTTCTAGGTGAAAGATCAAGTGGTAGGAATCTACTACCACGAGTTGCTCAAGTAAAAAAAAAGGGGTAAATAAGTCTTGAAGTCGTCAAGGAGTCGCAAAAGTCTAAGCCAACACTTGATATGGTTAGGGCTGTGCAAATTATGGTTCAAACCGAAAAATCGATTCGGTTCGATTTGGTTCGGTTTGGAAGATCACACAGTTCAATTCGGTTTCAGATTGGGAAATCGAAATGAACCAAATATATATATATTATTAAATAATATAAGTATACAAAAAACGCCGATAGTGCAGTGGTGGGAGTCCTTCCCGCGTGCGCGCCACGGTGGTCGTGAGTTCGAAACTCGCGACCACCGCAAAAGCGCCATTTTTCCCAGGTAAGCGCGCCATTTTTCTCATGTAAGAGCCATTTTTTCCCATTTTCCGAGAATACGCCAGATATTGGTTTGAACTGAAAACCGAACACCGACAGAGTTCGGTTCGGTTCGGTTTCCCCAAAAATTGGGGAAACCGGACCGAACCGTTGTACATCTCTAGATATGATTTTCTTTTGCCCAACTTTGCAAAATCAACCCCAACAACACTCCTGGATATTGAACCCACGACCTCACTTTAATACTAGTTTTCAAGATCAAGCTGCTATCATAACACCAAAAACTCGAGCTGATAGTGAAGGTGGACTATATTTCCTTTCACTGACTATCAACCACACTCTGGGTTGGGCGACCAAACCACAGAAAATTGTGTGTGAGAATCAAGTTTCCTTCATAGGTGCTTTCTATTTCATTCTTCCATAAGTCAAGCCGAACTCAAAGAGATAAGAGTGTCCCATGGAGAATATAGTCATAGATCCATAATAAAATTCCAACTACAACCATAGAGTAAACTCTATATGGAATAACTTAAATAATACAGAAACAAAAAGACCATAAATAACATTTCTAATGCTGATGATTTTACAGACCATTAAATGAATGAAACTAATATACGAAGTTTCGTCCTCCCCTCCTCATTATACTGTAATTTTTGGAATATGGCGATTTGGACTTGAGACTCTAATTTGACAAAAAAACATTACTTAAATTACAATAGTGATTGCAACTCTTTATTTGTGTCTAATCCAATACCTAACTGATTTGTTTGGTAAATCATCCCATAAAACTATACACAAGAAGGAAAAAATAGTAATATAATTTAATGATACCAAGTTACATAATATGTAATAGATAAATATAAAAAAATACAACAAATTTCAAATTAAACCAAAGTTGTTAAGGTGCCCAAGGTGTTTTAGGGGTCTTGAGTGCCTAAGCACTTAGGCGCCTGCCTAGGAAGTGCACATCCAAAGTGGTGAATTGAGATATCTCAAGGTATATATAAATGAATAAACAAAATGCAAGTATGCTATAAAAATGTTAATGACATTATAATTAAAATTAGAACATAATATTCACTAAAAATATGAAATGCATAATGCGTTTAGATGGTTCATGAAAATTAAGAATTAACGTTTAATGATTTTGATAATGTTCACAATCTAATGAATGTGAACAGTGTTGGAATATAGAGCTTGAGGCCCCAAATTCTTCAATGTGCAAATACACACGCAAATCAACTTGTGTCGTCAAGTCGCCTGAAAAGAAAATTTTAATTTGCGAAGCAAAATGATAGACCTCGTAAGGTCTAAGATACGCCTAGGCACCGCCTTGGGGTGCCTTTTGGGGTCCTCATAAGGCGGACCCTCTCCTAGACCTCAATCGGTCACCTTCCCGCCTATGCGGATGCCTTGACAATTATGATTTAAACAATACTAATTAAACTTGAATGTCAAGGATTCAAGATGAACGAGCTATTATTATTTCAAACAAGCTGCCATAGTGAACTTGGTAGACATTGCTCTCAAAAAGCAGAGTTAGAGCATCTTGGTTTGAGTCCGAGTGGCAGAATCTCTAAAATAGCATCATACTTTGGAACATGGTTTCCCTATTTGGAAAGTAAAGGTTAGCCCTGAATGCTCCAGGCCTCTTTTACCAATTTAACCTTCATTTAGTAATGCAGCTTACATCATTTACAAATGAGCGCAGTGTCCCTTCGTTTATTACCACACTTATTACATAGGATGTTAACATCCATTGGTTAATGTTTGGGAAAGAATAAGAAGAAAAGGTAAAATCTGCTTCTCTAACAGAAAAGCTCACAACCAGCTGCTTCTCAGAAAGCTTTTTAGGGTGGCAATGTATCCGTCTCCTACCTGGGAAAAGCTGATTCTGTGGAAACCAAGGCAATCCAGCTTTGTTTGGGAATGAACACACCTCCGTCAGATGATTCTCATAATTGGAATCAATCCTTTAGGTGATTTGAAATAATGACTAAGTGGGGTAGGGTTTAGATAGAATGAACCATGGTTATTATATTAATGTGTAGCCAATCATGAAACGGTGTGAATCTTGCTACACACCATGGTTTGCCGAACGCGAATCGGGTTGCTCTTGATTCGCCCCGATTCCCCCAGAATCGGTCCGAATCGGACTGATTTGCATGGGTATATTATATATATAATAAATCATATGATATATACATAAAGGGAATCGGGGCGAATCAAGCGAATCAGGGATCGGGTTTCCACTGATTCGCACCGATTCGCTCCGATTTGGAAAACACTGCTACACACCAGTCTGAGATGTAGATAACATCATGCGAACTAAGAAGGAAGCACTGAGAAATGACCAAAAGAAGGACATGGCAACAACAGCAAAAAGAAAAAAATGATCTTATCTACATCTCAGACTGGTGTGTAGCAAGATTCACACTGTTTCATGATTGGCTACACATTAAATATAATAACCATGGTTCATTCTATCTAAACCCTACCCCAACTTAGTCATTATTTCAAATCCCCTAAAGGATTGATTCCAATTATGAGAATCATCTGACGGAGGTGAGTTCATTCCCAAATAAAGCTGGATCACCTTGGTTTCCACAGAATCAGCTTTTCCCAGGTAGGAGACAGATACATTGCCACCCCAAAAAGCTTTCTGAGAAGCAGCTGTAATTTAATTAGTGCTACAAACATAATTAGGTTTTCAGGCACGTTATGGATATAGATTCTAGAAACAAATAAAGGATTCAGTAATAACCAATAGGCTACATATATTCTTTCACAATAAATGGAAAGTTGACATCAAGCTAACCAATGGCCAAAGCAGCATGTGGGGACGCCATGCTCTAGATTCAGAAAAATCTATGCTACACCAAAATTCTTTGCAAACAGAAAAAGTGAGTCAAACTCCCCCTTGTATCAGATTTGTGATCCAAGACACAAAGGAGCCATCTGCCAGATTGCCAAGTAGTTTGAAAAAAATAGGGAGGCATCCAAATCCATCCTTGGCCGTCCAAAAACTCTTGCTTACTTACTTAAAAGACCTGCATTCATTAGCATGACGTGACTCCTAAATAATCAAATTCCACCCCCAATGTATCCTTCATTCACTCTTCCCTTCTTCCTATTTGGAGAACACCCCCCCCCAACTTTCCTCAAAAATATTTTTCTTGCCGGAGGCAAGGCCTAACTGGAAAGCCATCATCGTCTTTCACTTCTTGTGAACCCCCGTAAAAAGTACCGCCCTAGGCCGTAGCAAGAGTACAATGCCAGTGCCCCTCGAGTCCTCATCAAAACTAGTGCTTCCACAAGAAGCTTGCTGCCTCTGATCGCTGGAGAAAACGATTTTGAAGGTTGCAATCTGCGGCATGCCTCAGTTCCAGCTTTGATTTAGTTGAATGATGGCGGAAAGAAAGGAGATGGTATTTCTGGAAAATCCCCTCGCCCACATCACGTATATTTGTCAAGGATATTCATCACAGCAACTGAAATCTAGATTCAAAGAGTGGCGGTCACGCATGTGAAATCCCCGGACAAGATTAATGTCAGAGGTAGGCTTGGGAATGATCTGCGATCTGCTACCTCTAGATTCTACAGCAATCTTATTGAAACGGAGAGAAGAATGTAACATATGATATACAGAACCTTGGACAACTTGATAAATAAACGATCTCGATTGAGCAGTGCTGTAACAAGACAATTAATACTTTTCTTTTACTTCCCCTCTTTCCTTTTTGATTGTTCTTTGTCTTTCTTTTCTGGCAAGTCACAAAAAATGTTCTACCAATGCCCTTTTCCCCTGCAACTGAACAAGGACATAGCAGATTCCATGCCAATACACCAAGATAATACAACCACGTTCATGAGATGAAACAAACAAGAAAGAAATAAGTAGCGGCCGCAACAAGACCGTCCAGCCATATACCTCATGGCCGTCATGGCAAGAGAGCTACATGCAGTGCAAACACCAGCACAGCCACCGGGAACACAGGTCAGGCAAGAGAATATCCATTGCCTCTTCATGTAACCATTCGGATAGGTGCACTCCTTCCCTTCGTCCCCTCCCAGGACTAGATCAGCCTCCTTCACCCAACAATGACAAGTTTCATGAGAGAAAAAACTCACACAAAGACGCATGCAAAGAAGAAATCACGATCGCAACGCGATCGCGTAGCAGAGCAGAGGGGAGGGCAAAATAGCATCCATTACCAGCTCCTCCGCCTCGATGCCCTCGATGTACTCATTGATCGTCACCGTCGGCTCCGCCTCATCCTCAAACGCGTCAGCCATTTGCGAAAATCGAGGGCTCGGGAATGCAAACCGAGATCGGAGACCTTCCTCACCTGCTATCCATGAAATTGGCCGCAAGAAGAGCTCACAGACATGCAGAAAGATAGAGATAGAACACAAGAACAAACCCTAACCCCCCGATGATCCATCTTGGCATCTTCCCTCCTCCTTCCCCGGGGAGGAAGGTACCGAGGAGAAGGAGGAGTACCTCGGCGGCGCCTAGGGCACGGAGGCGAACGCGGACGATGGGAAGCTTGGGAGCGCAGTGGGAGCAGGAGAAAGGAGGAGGAGGAGGAGGAGGGGGGGGGGGGGGGGGGGGGGGGTTGGACACAGGTGTTCTGTCCTGCGAGTGGAGGGCGTGGGGAATGGGGGAGAGCCCTTTGTGTGTTATGGTTGTGTTTTAAGGCCCCTCTCTTTGGCTCAGGGCACCTTCTTAGTTTTTTCCCGCCAGCGAGATCCCGGGGAAGAATTCGGCGTTTGGGTCGGGGGAATTGGCAGAAATGGTAGGGAAGTGTTCGTACTTGTCTGGGATGGTGGGGGGGGATAACATGGCGTTTGGACCTTAGACAAACGGGATTTTAGTCGACGAACTAGGAATAAGTTTTTCCGGACTCGTGCACACAGACAGCGCGCCCGATTAAGGAGGAGCGTCTCTCCCCTAGTACTGGTAAAAATGCATTATTTAGGGGGGGAAAAAGGGAAAAAAGTAAGATATTTTTAATATTAAATTTTATTTTCTAAATCCACACACAAAAATAGATGAATTACACATTTGCCTGGATATGCGAAATCTTATAGTTAAGAAAAATATTTTGTCCATGACAGAAATATTCGATAGCCAATATCTGACGTGCGATAGCCAATATCTGACGTGGACTTTGTCCACTAAAATTCGTAGATAGAGGAGTGATTAGATACTTGAAGGTCAAGTAGAAAATATTTGTCCGTACCAAAAGGCTATTTACGGAGCGGCTCTCAACAGAATCGTTGGAGAATGTGTTATTACTCCTCCATCAGATTTGTGAACCTCATAAAAGACAACTAAAAGATTTGAACAGTCATAACAAATGAGGAAAATTTTCTAACTAAAAGAGTAGTAAAACAATGGTGGGTCTTTCTCAGGCTATCAATGGGTCATTGTCAGAATTGAAAATAGATATTTTTATTTTTATTTTTTATAAAAAAATTTGAAGTCAAAATAAAAATGAAAAATGATCTTTGGACATCCGTATCTATTTTTATTTTGAATAAAAAAATGAAATAAAAGTTTTAGATATAACAATATTTATATAATTAAAATAAATTTATAAAATTTTTAATTATTAAATTTATGAATAATTATAAAATTAAGAATATCTTCTATTATATGTTCTCCATCTCATATATTATTACTAAAGAAAATATGACAACATTAAATTATAAATTAGTATGATAAAATCATGTAATTATATATAATAGTTGAGCAATATATAATCAACATAAGAAAATATGAACATTATTAGAGAAAAAATGATCATAAAATGAGAAAATGATCACTAATCAATAATTGAGACAAAATAGATGACATTTGTATATATATTGAAGATCAGAGATAATCAATTAAAAAATTAGAGTCAAAATTTTGAGGTTAAAAAAATTATTATAAAAATATTATATAATATACATTAAATTATTAAAAAAATAAAATAAAAGATATAAATTAGATACTTCCGCTTCTACATCCTGATATTCATTCTGCTTCCGTTAAACTATCAATTTCTTTTTCAGAATTTCACGTCTTATAAAAAATATGAAAGTAAGGTGGCTAAACGAAAATCCGTTGACAGTCCTAAACCTTTCTAAACAAGAACGGGAGAGAGAGTTACTAGTTTTTTTTTTTTTTTTTTGAAGAGGTAACTGGTAAGATATAAATGAGAAAATATACCCATTTCATAAATAAATGGTGTCTCAAATATTTGCCGAAAGAGAGAGGAAAAAGTACGCTAATTTTTTAGGAAATTCGCTCCCTGCACAAATTTTGTTGTTAACTCTTCAGACGAATATTCCTACGCTATTCCTCCAATTATAATGCTGAGTTCTTGCCAAAAAAATTATAATATTTGTTTGTTTATTATACAAGCATTCAATAATTACTTGATACGCTAGCCTTCAAGGGATTCCCCCCCCCCCCCCCCTAAAACTGAGTTATGTGACTAATAGATAGATTTGTTAAGTGAGTTAAATCCTTGGATACGTCTGACCGTGGAGAATGTACCGATGCCTGGTTACTAAAAAGTTAAACTTATGTACCTTTTGCTTTTACAACAATACTCCAAATATCAGCGACCAAAGGTACACATGGGGAACAGCCATATATTGAATGTTGTGTTCACCAACGTGCTAAAAAAACCAGTGTCAATAAGATCTGCTTATACATCTTCATATAGCATACTTACACAACATATAATTTTCCAAAGCGCATAAAGGAAGAGAACATAGTCAATCCTCATGCGCATACTTTCTGCGGTTATACAGCACAGAGAGAATACAGACATCCTAATTTGCTGCCCAGTTTAATAAGCAAATGCCGAAATTCTCAGTTTAACATGGGCAAACGACTACAGTATTCTCGCTAGTGGATCATGGAGAAATTTGAGTACTGACCAGCTTTATGACGAGGGCTCGACGAGGAATCGTCCACAACAGGGATGCTACTCCCATTTTGCCACCCTCATATCCTTCGAGGAAAGAAAACGTACAGAGAGTGGTAAGAATAAAGCAGCAGTTCGAGCTGCCGTAACCACGTTAAGGCGCCAAGTGCCAACTTTATTTTCCTGAACCCGAAGAAGGCTTTGCAAGCAACTTTTTGGGCAATTTATCAATGGGAGTGGTCTTCAAAAGGAAAAGCCTGGCAGCTCGCTCTTGCAGGGTGCCACCACATTCAATCCGCGTGCTTGCAGCTCTGTTTTTAGCCCCTCCATGCCAAGAATCTGCAGATGACATCGATGATATTAGCAAGTGAATAAAACGAACAAGGAAACTCGGACAGAGTGGGAAACGGAAGTGATGTTAGATTGACGTGGCTTCGTTAGAACTGCTGCACTCCGCAGTTCAACAAACATAATGAAAACACCCGTTTACTCGCATAATTACCTGATGTTATAATGATATATTGGTTGTCAAAGCAAACATGATTGTAAACTCCATGGCTGACGTGGCTGATCATCAATTCTAGAGTAGAACCATCTTTACCCGTAGACTATTTTAGATGTCAGGTCCGTAACTTGGGACAAAGTGAAAGGAGAGAAGAAATGTGTACAGTTTCAGTCTGAGTTATGAAGTTGAACAATCCTAATATTGACGTGCCTGCAATACCTAAACTGAGCTTGGGTTGAACTTTGTCTATGGCACAAGCTACATGTCCAATCTTCTTCAAGTCCACTCTATAACATCAGACAGCGACCAAAATTGATGACCAACGGATTTGCTTGTGTTCGACCCCTGTCCTAATTTAAATGCCCTTTCACAATGCTCGGACTCAACATGAATCATGGTTGTTAAGGCGACTAAGGCAGTGGACCACCGCCTTATTGCTTAGGCACCAAGGAGGGGCACCTAGGCGGAAGCCCAGATTATGTCAGAGAAAGCACCCAAAACTCTATATTTTATACCATATATATTATCTATTTATTAATACAAAAGTGCTACCCACAAATATTTAGCACGTGTGTAAGGTCATATAATAGAAAAAATAACAAATGTTAATAAAATAGTTATAATAATAAGACAATCAATTGGAATCCTGAGCATATACCTGTCAAGTGTCAACAAATTAAAAAGTTTTATTTAACCTGAAGCATTGCTAGGCAAATTATAAATGGAGAGAGAGAAAATGACTAAACTACAAGTAAAGTTAAGGAATCCAGCTATAGAAAACACAGAAGGGCTGCTGTAGTTCATGAATCATGCAACTGTTTAGTCTCATAGGGCTGCTCGCCTAGGTGACCACTCGCCTTGGCGGTTGGCGCTTGCCGCCTTGACATGAATGGAAAGAGAACAAAATATTTTCCTTAATTTTACATTCATATAAATGAAGACAGTCTGGTTATGACCTGTGCAAGGTTTGCCATATCGGATCTCGGTTTCGTCTCGGGAGGGTCAAAGAGAAGAGATCTCGAAGAGATCTCGGAGAGATCTCGGGAGATCAGGATAACATAAAAGTGTGGATCACATAGGTTCACATAGATAATTCCTTAAGAAACATAAATAATTGCATACATTCCCAAGTCTCAACTGTGGATGACATAGGTTCACATCATGGTTTGCTGGAGCGGCGATTTGGACCGAATCGGGTTCGCCTTGATTCTATCCGATTCGTATGGAATCGATCCGATTCACATAGGATTATTATATATATATTTAATATAACACAGGTAAATAAATAAAGAAACTAGGAAGTGAATTCTCATGAGTTTGGGTGATGATAGTTTATGTTTGACCAAATCTTGAGAGGTCTCAAACAGACTAAGTGCTGTTAGTAGGAGAGTGGCTCCCTTGGAGAAATCACATGCACGTTTGACTTTTTTTACCGGACTTTGATTTTTAGTGTTCCATGTGATTTATTTGAATTATCAAATTTTTAGATAGGCTAAATTATGAGAGATTAAAAAATTAACATTTCGCTAAAATCACCAAAATCACGATTTTCTTCTTCGATGGGAGAGTTGACTTTTTATTGGTAAGAGATATGATTTTTGATATTTTTATTGGATTCAAATATGGGGTACTTCCTTATTTACATGTAATATCTTAAGTAAATGAAACTATAAATACTAACATTTACTTAAATGATATTCAGATAAATAAGAGGATCCTGACAACCCTGCCTGAAGAGATCCTCACAACCCTACCTGAAGAGATCCTCACAACCCTACCTGACTCATCTCGGCCTTCTCGTTTCTCGGGAAGGGGCCGAGACCGATATTCTCGCGAGATCTCGCGAGATTGCATACCATGGACCTGTGTATAGCTTCTTTTGACAAAAAAAATCGTTGAAATGCAGAAAGGATGGCATCAAAGGGGAAAGTGTTTGCAAGAAAGCACAAAGACGTTCCCCTTTTATGGCATTTCTTCTTCCTACACAGCTGCAGTACCTAGGGTTTTCTCAACGAGCTGAGAATGAATGGTTTAGTTGGAACCTTCACAAGGAAGTGTTGCAATGGCTCATATGTTGTCATGTTGTGTGATCCTTGTCAGGGAAGAACGAAGACCATGGAAGTTGAAAATGGAACATGTCAGTGGATTAGCTATCATAACACACGTGGTGCTCTACTGCATCCCTTGGCTGGACAAATTCTGATCCGAAGTCCCACTGGAAGGAAGATTTTGATGTGAGCCCTTATTTCCAACAGAAGGTTTCTTACTGACCGATGGTTACAGTTTGAGAATCATGTCAGGACCACTAGTTGTTGCAAGGCAAGAAGGAAGAGACCACAGATCACTCTCTCATTGACTGCACCTTCTCTGAGGTGCATTGGTGGTAGATTGTGCAAGGTGCGATTCCAGCTACTGAGTTCCAGATATGCTGGGAAAGCTGCTTTTAAGATAGCATCGCAAATGGAATTTTGAAGAATTTAAGATAGCACCATTTGGAGCAGAGAAATGGTAAAGATCTTTCAAAGTATAACTAGAACTTCTAAGAGGTGTTTTCCTTTATCATTAACAATGCAAGGAATGGCGCGACTGAACCTAGTTAAGTGGCATGGAGTTGGGGGGGGGGGTGTGGATTGGAGAGAGATCCCAAATTAAAATCTGGCAGGGGTTGGTTTGTGGTGTTCATGTGAACTTGGCTCACCACTATGGTAGGAACCTCAAAAAGAAAAAGACAGGGAATGGAGACCAGGTTTTTATGTAACAAAGTGGGTTAACAATCCTCTACTTTGGGGCTGATTGTTTACACAGTCTAATCCTCGTCCCCTTTTTGTGGACTGAAACCCTTTTCTTCTTCTTTTTGTGTGAGCGTTCTTGTAGAGAGAAGATCTGGCTACTTGGAATTATCCTTGTGAATCCCCTTACTTTGTCATGTTTAATGCATTTGTAGCACTCATTGTTAAAGAGGAAACTTACAGCCTTTGTAGTTGTAGTGTTAATGCTTCAACCTTGAGTGCTATGTTAAAAGACCTACATTTTTATGGTGTCCACAAACTCAAGAAAAAAATATAGTACATAGATGATAACCTAACGTTCACCACCGACTGACCAAGACTGGTAATTAGGTATGCGGACAGAAATTAAGTGGGGAAAAGTTGCACAAGCATACCTGCATGTCTTCTGCGGAATTAAACTTCTAAAGTTCAATTGTTCGTCTAACATGGCAATGCCAAAGCTTTGGGGAACCGCTTCCTTCTGATCCACTGCTTGATCTTTTACAGCACTCCGGGAGTCAATATTTGGCTCCGAGGAGTCGAGCAACTCTTCTGGACAAGAAATTATTTTGCTCTCCACATCAGCTTGTTCATGGCTCACCAATTCTGGGCTCACATCCTTCTCCACCGCATGAACTTCACAGGAACCAGCTCTGACGCCAAACTAGAAGCAGCCTCAACGCAAGTGGCCTGCTCTTCACAAAGTTCCCTCTTAGGTTCAGCGGAGCCATCAGAATTAGAACTCGCATTCTCATTCAAAGAACCTTCCTCCGCATCCAGGCATCTATGGCTGGAACTTCTGTTCTCTTCCTCCAAATTGCTCTGTCCAGAACCCCCATCCGAAGACTCCGGATCAGATTGACTACCCGACGTGGAACCCAAAATCCCCTCACTTTCCTTCTGATTCTCATCATCAATCACAACGGACTTATCTGCGTCATCCTCATCCTCGTCGTCATCCTCACTTTCACTCTCATCCACCTTCTTCTTTCCGAACCTGCAGAACCACGCGACCGTTAAACACAACAAGAACATCGAAGCGATTTCTGAGCAAAGGAGGAGAAATCCTAAACTATCTCAGAATATGTACGTGCTACAGGGTGGTAATAGGAACCCAGTTAACTCACCATATCTTCAGACGTTTCGATGCAGGCCCTGAAGAAGGTAAGACCTTCCTCTTCGATTCCTCATACAGAGCAAAGGACTGCCGAACCGACTCCTCGACCTCCTCCATGCACTTAGCAGAATCCTCCCTGTACTTCTCCACGTACTTCCACGGCCACTGAGGGGACCCTTCTTGACCTCCTTGGCCTTCTTCTTCAGGAACTGCTCCGCGAGCTTCTCCAGCCGCCTCTCCTCGGCCTCGGCCTTCCACTCCTCCAGCTTCTTCTCCGCGTTTACGTGCCGGAGGCGCCGGCCGCTCATGTCCCTGCAAGCGTCGAAGTTGTTCGTCTTCTTCTGCCCGGCCTTCGTCGCCGCCCCCCTGAGGAGGGAACGAAACCGCCTTTGCCACCGCGGAGCCGGAGGAGTAGGTTGCAGGAGGGGAAGACGCCATCCTCCGATGCCGAAATTAGGGTTTCGTCGTGGATCTCCCGGCGGCCGGACACCAGGCGCTGGAGAGGGAGGGGAATCCGGTCCGCAAGAACAGGTACCTCTTTAGGGTTGCGCCGGAGACGGCGGCGGTAGGGATCTGTAGGCACTGAGTCCTGCCATCGAGAAGACGGACGAAGACCTGATTGGCCGCCATGGACGACGAGATCGGGGGCTTGCGATCCCGGATTCCCTTACCTCTTCGATCGCAAACCCTAGATCAGATCCTTCGAGAAATCGGAGAAGCGAGAGAGAGAGAGGGAGAGGGGGAGGAACCACCGTAATCCCCTGTAGCCGTCGTCAGAGAAGCCAAATCGCTGCGGACTCTCGGCTAATATAGGCATGTGAAAATTATTCTTCTATACGATTTTAAGATACTATTTGTTTGCGTACCCTTACTAGAAAAACATATTCACTTATGTACCCATACAAGGCGCATCAGACAATCCATACTCGGTAGAGAGATTTTTTTTAAATATTCACAACCTTTAATAACATCTCGGAGATTTTTTCTAAATATTCACAACCTTTTAATACCATCTCGGATATTTTTCTTAATTAGGAGATTCTTACATAATGTCAGTAATTTTATTAATATACACGATTATCTTATTATACATAACATTTTTAATCCAAAATATACATTTTCTATGAAGTCAGCCACCTCCGAGGTGTATGTGATGTTGCTAGGGTGTTCATGATTTGATTTGGTTGATTTATAAGAGATTTTTAAAAAATCAAACCAAATCAAATCAAATTCGGACTCAAACCGAATCAAACCAAATCAAAGTCCCTTGAAACCAAATCAAACCAAACCGAATTAAATTCGGCTTGGTTCGGTTTGGTTCGGTTTAACTTGAAAATAAATAGACTTTTAGATTCTCTTAATCTTAAATAAGATTTTAATCACTTATTTCTCTAATAAATCACTATCAAATAATATTTGAAATAAAATATTAAATGTTGATGACCATATTAACCTCCATAATATATATTTTATGTAAATATATTGAAAAAATTTTATAAATATATACAAATTAAAATTTATTATTATTATTCGGTTTAATCGATTTGATTTGGTTTCTAGAAGTTAGAACCGAACCAAACCGAATTTTCTTTTTCGATTTGGTTTGGAACCAAACCAAAAATTTCCATGTTCAAACCGAACAAACCAAATCGGATCGCTCGGTTCAGTTTAATTTTCGATTGAACCAAATAATGAACACCCCTAGATATCGCAAAGAAAGCCTGGCCGTGTTGGACTGCTCGGCCACTTGTTCGGAACCCATATAAGTGTTTCCACCGGGTCGACCTGGATAGAAAGCCTTTTCTATGTTGCATGGCACTCCTCTTGCGATCACACCATCCCTTGAAGAGTAGTCATGGACTCAAGTGGTAGTAGGTAACAACTAAGAAGCAGACATCCATTTCATTCCATCACTTCAGAGCCACAATTTTGTGCAACAATTTTTTTTACACAATACATACATATGGATTGATCCCCAAGACATGCTTTGATGAAACTGACATGTTTGATATTTAGATAAATTAGAGATAGAATGAAGATATTCTCAAAATTTTGAAGATAACTTCACTCTATCCTCGATCTATTCAAATATCAAACATGTTCAGATGAGTGGATTTATCCTTCCTCAGACAGTCACACTACGACACTAGCCGTTCTCAATCTCACAGTCTCATTCATGGGCGGCCGTGTTATACTGTATCCTGGGATCTTTTGGCACAGATTATTTTTTCCTTCTTTCTTAATTTTTTATTATTAAAATTTAATTATAAATTGAACTGGACCAAACTGAACCGGTGTGGTACACTACGATTCATACGTCTCTAGAGAATCCAGTCTGGTCCAGTTGCCAACTTCGGTCTCATTTGCCTCTCCAACTTGGGAAGTCTAGGCTTGGAACTTTTGGTTGGAAGTTAAAGAAAGTTTCACATAAATATCTCCAAATACTAGGGTTCTCCTCTCTTTTTATTGGGCAATGGGGGAGCTTAGAGTTCCTTTCATTAGATAAAAACAGATACATGGATCATTACATGCATATGAACCCACATAGCATTTGAGGGTACAGGAATAACAACATCAAAGTAAACACAAAAAGGGACAAGTGTAGATCCCAAAAAACACAATACATAAGGATACAAAGATGAAACTTCAGCCTAATTTTCATTCAGGACAACACAATTAAGTAGCCCGCCAGATCTAAAGGCACTTCTCCCAACCAAGGAGTAGGATCAAACATATCCGAGAGAAGTATGAGTGGTGCCGAGAGAAGACCGAAATGAGGGCCTTCTCCAGAGAAGATAGGCTGCAATTTTTTTTGGCAACAAAGCAGAGGAGGAAGCTTAGATGACACACTTGCCGGAGTGAAGCGCGGAAGAGCACGCACCACGAGCTGATCCTGAAACTCCATAACCCCATATGCGGAGGCTCCTGAGACTTAGTGGTCTTGACTGCATCTTGGAGCCTTGACAGATGACTCAACAAGTCAGAGGAGAGAACCTACAAAGTGTGGGAGAAAACCAAAAGAACTAAAGGAGAAAAGGAAACAACAGAAGATGCTAGATAGAAAGCAGAAAGGGCCACAAAACCAAAAGGGGGAGAAAAAATCTACCCAAAGCAAATAGGCCCAGATGGAGGGGGAGGGGACTGATGGAAGGGCTACGGATACTATAGGATCGCGGAGCACTACTACAGAAGGAGAAAACTGGCTGAGATGGAGGGCGGCAACACAAAGGAGGGGCGGAGAGGGCCAATAGGGAGGAGAGCGGAGGAGGGGACAATGGCGCAGGAGAGGGAAAGGAGGGGGTGGGGGACGGGGGGACCACAGAGGCAACAGGAGGAGAGGGGGGCAATAGAGGCAACAGGAGGGAGATAAAGGGGAGGGGGTGTGGGATGGCAAAGGCGGGGTGAGGAAGCCAGCAGCTGAGAGTGGAGGAGGAAGAGAGACCAAGGAGGGAAGAAAGACAATGGAGGCAACACAGAAGAAAGGAGGGGGAGGAGAAGGGGGACTCCCCCCATCCGAAGGGCCGCCGCAAGACGGGGCCGCCAGGGAGGCGGTCTCCAATGGCGACGGTACCCTCCGGCAAAGACTGCCGGAGGAAGAGATCAGCTCTGAGATGCCTTAGCAGCGGCACTAGGGCTTGGAGCAACACACCTCCGCGAGGTCAGTTGCGGAACCCTCGAGATACCTACCTTCCCTTACCGAGTTCTCCTCTTAAAACAACTAACTGAGACAACATGCCTATGATGTAGACATCTCTACCTGAGACTTGGAACAAGAATGAGACAGAGTCATTACAAAAGCATCATGCTGAACATAAACAAGAAGCGCACACACTAATCTAGAGGAGGACCTTTACAGTTAACATGATACAAGAAAAGAGGAAACAATTGCAGGCATAAAGTTACACTGCTGACTAGGATATCTTCACTCCTTCATCAGTCCCTTGGGAGCACGGTGTGCAAATTGGCAAGCATATCCGACAGAGATGAAAACTGCAACTCCAGCAAGTACTCCCTGCTGTATTTTATTCTTTCATCTGTTCCAAAACCATGTAAATCTGAGATGTGGGTCTTACAAGGGGGGATTATCGAAGCAGCAGCCTTACAAGTACAACAAACAGTGTAGAATCCTTACCTGCAAAGTGATCCTTTTTTAACCTACATTGAGATTGCCCAGGCTTTTTTGCCTTTGTTTCAGCTTCTCCTCTTGGGTGGTTCTATGCATTGGAGAAGAACCAAGTTGGACGTTTCGATCTGTGGGAAGTGTTTAACCCATTCATGCTTCACTTCTATCAGAGGAAAATCTTTGCAAAATGATGCAACACTGTCCATGCTTAACAGCCAACATCCTCTCAGATCTAATACATGCAGTTGTGCTGGAGGCCTAAATAAATAGAGTCCCTGATTGGTCAATACTGCACCCTGCAACCCAAGGTATGTCAAATTTGTTAGGGACGACATGGCATTCAAGGAGATATCTGACAAGAAGTCACTCTTCAGATATAAATATTTCAGCCCTCCCAGCATGACAAGGTCATGCACAGCTTCGTCTCTCACTTGTGTCTCCTCTAAGTTCAGATTTTCCAAATGAACAAGATTCTGCAAAAGTGCTACTGACGATGTTTTGTCTAGTTTACTTCCTTCCAGGTAATAAAAGCCTGACAGTCAGGTAGGTCGAAAAATCAGTAAATAAGTACCAAGTAAAACTTTTCTTCAATACATGATGAAGCTCAAGCATAGTTCTGAGGTATTACCTTTAATACTGGTCTTGCTCAAATCAATTATCCTTAGAGAAGGCATCATGCTTAAATACTGAAGAGATGCATCATCAACAGATGTCTTGGACAGAGATAACCTTTCAAGATTTGGAACATTCCAGCTAAGAAGCACAGAGCCTGAGATGTAACCTTGGTATTGCTGGGTTCAAATCTTTAGGTTGAATCCCACACTTGCAACCAAATCAATAAGACCATCAGTCATCTGGCTGAAACTGAGATCCAAACACTCCAGCAATCTCATATTAGCTAGAAAGTTGAAGTTGCAGATAGGAGAGTAAGACAAGTCCAAGACTGACAAGTAGCTAACTTTCTTGCAGGAGAATGCTTCATCCACGTCAAAAATGTAGTGTATTATGGACAAAAAGCTTTGATAATGGGGCCTTCACAGTGTCATCCCTTCAAATATGGAATATATTGTGCAATTACTTATATTCAGACAAACCATAGCAGGAAGGTTTGGCAGCTTCGTGACACTAGTCCATGCTAGATTGAGGTAATTCAGCTTTGGGAACATGTTAAGCATTGCAGCTCCTTGATCAGTGATCTTACTACCCCACAGATCTAAGTATTCAAGTTGCGTCAGCACCTAAGAAAACGGCTAAGAACAATTCTGTGACTGAATCCATATCAGACCAAAGGAACCAAGATCAAATGAGGATCATGAACTATATAATATGCATTGGACAGCATTCCGGGAAAAAAGAAAAATTGCAGCATCAAGTAAAATTAAAGAAGCCAACCACTTTCTCTACGAGAAAGGAGCATAGTTCTAACTCATATATGTTTCCTGAGTATATATCTGCCTAACATTACACAGCAGAGTTACAGATAAAAACTAAGAGGGTAGTGGTACAAAAGCTATAGAAAAATAAATACCTGCAATGATGTCATGGCCTGGTCAGTGACGGGCAGACCACCCAAATTCAATACACGTAAGTTAACAAGGGAAGAGAGGCGCCTGATTCCCTCAGAGGTCAATTTAGTTTCCGAAATATGCAATTTCTCCAAATTTGAGATGGATAAGACATGCTCCAGACCAGCATCAGTAATCCTTGTGCATCTTGACAAGTCCAACTCTCTTAAAGTGGTCATCCCTATGACAATAATAATGTAGATCTCATCAGGACGTGATTCTGTCAAACTAAGACATAATCAGTATCGACACACTTAGCATCTGCAGTGGGGCAAAAACTCAATTTTGATCAACCATGGGGCTGCGGAAAATACTTTCTCGGTCTCTCCTCATCTTCATTTCATTAGTCAACCTCTCAAAGTAATGCCCTTTATTTAGTTCAAGTAGCTGAACAAAGATGATCAAACAAGAAAATCCCATACCTGTGATTGACCAAAGAGACGAATTGCTGATCCCTCTGCAGCCTTCTAAGTTTAAAATGCGCATGTATCTGAATGCCCCAAGTATGCCATCCACTCTGCATCCACATAATTCTCTCCATGAAGGTCAACCTCCTCCACACAGTGCTGGAAGACCCTGCCAAGGCAAGTCCCACATGATGAGAATTACAGAATCATAGAAAGCTCTACACTTAAAATCTGTAATCGACCAAATGAAGAACACATACTATTCTCCACATTAACAGATTTGGGCAAAGAATAAAAACAAAATGTAACGCTGCATTAGCACTTAATCTAACTTCGACATCAATAACTCCGTACAGGCACAACTGCTAAATCTTTCTTCGGCTGGCCACATCACAAAAGATTTGACCACTCGTAGGAAATCCTCAAATTTGTTAGCCAAAATGTCTTCTGTTACGGGGGTCTCCAAGCAGGTCGGCTAACCCCGAGTGTAGCCGACCACTTCTGAGGATAGCCCGACATTCAGCAGCCTTGGCTGATTGGCAAGGACCTCGCCTCCGGTTCGGCAGTCAGCGAGAAGGGCGGCATCCAAACTGATCAGGACATTCCCATAAGCTCGGACCTCGGCTCATCCGACCTCAATAAGGCCATTGGCCGACATCTCGTCTTTTGTCTGACCAAACACCAGCCACAACTCGGTTCGCCCGACCTCAGTATCGGCAGCTCGGCCCAGGCGGGCCCGTCTACATCTCGACCCGAGCATTCTCATAACATCCTCGAATAAGTCTCGTTGAGCACCTCGGGTTATCAAAGCTCAGGCCACGCCGACCTAGAGCTCGGCGTCCTCGCGCGCCTCATGTCTTTACGGGGTCAACGAACAAATAAGGTAACCACCAAGACTCGCGGAACCGCCAGTCACGGCCATTAAGGCCACGATCTCAGCGATCAGACCTACAGGTGGCAACCACGATCATCGCAACTCAACAGAAGCAACGGCACCCAATCCGGCGGGAATCTCGGTAACTCCCAGCGAGATTGGCGGCTCGTCCAGCTTACACGTACATGTCCTAACACTATATAAGGGTAGACACCCACAGGCCAAGGTACGCTATTCTCCCCCACGCTACGCCATTTTACTCGGCTAGCAACTGACTTGAGCGTCGGACTGTCCCCCGCCGACCCCACTCGGCGGGCTTTGCAGGTCAGGTCGGGACGTCGGGAGCAGCGTCACACATCGGCCAAGCGCACCTCAAAGGGATCCATCGGCTTGTCGTCTCGGCTCGTTCTGGCGAGAAGAGCCTCAACGGTCACCTCGGCTGGAGCCGAGCTATGTTACTATAACAGTAACATTGGCGCCGTCTGTGGGAAACGTCACAAAAGGTCAGTACGGTTTCCCCTCTCTTGTTCTCAACAGAACTCCAAACAGAAAACGAAATAGCCATGGAACATTTATCGCAATCGCCAAGGCAGCCAAGGCCTGGCACAAGCAGCAAGGGGGCCGACCAGGAGATCGTGAGCCCCTATGCCCGAGGTCGGCTCAGGGCCCGGCTTAAGCTCAAATATCGTGAAGCCCTTCAAGATTCATTTAAGGTCGGCTCGAGGGCCGACGCGTTCCAGAAGTTCAGGGTAATCTTGCAGTTCCTGTCAACAACCATCTCCAACTTCGGAAGTCTAAGCCTTCTAAACAGTCGGCCACGATCACACGCTTGATGTCCTCAGTCATGAGGGCAACGAGGGACCGAGAACCCGACATACGATTAAATGAAGGCGCGGTCGCTTCGGCACGCGTACACAGCTCGTCCGAGGTCGCTTCGGCCCTCCGAGCTCACGAAGGCGCGGTCGCTTCGGCACGCGCGACAAAGCTCGTCCGAGGTCGCTCCGGCCCTCCGAGCTCCCGAAGGCGCGGTCGCTTCGGCACGCGTACACAGCTCGTCCGAGGTCGCTTCGGCCCTCCGAGCTCACGAAGGCGCGGTCGCTTCGGCACGCGCGACAAAGCTCGTCCGAGGTCGCTCCGGCCCTCCGAGCTCCTAAAGGCGCGGTCGCTTCGGCACGCATACACAGCTCGTCCGAGGTTGCTTCGGCCCTTCGAGCTCACGAAGGCGCGGTAGCTTCGGCACGCGAGACAAGCTCGTCCGAGGTCGCTCCGGCCCTCCGAGCTCCTAAAGGCGCGGTCGCTTCGGCACGCGTACACAGCTCGTCCGAGGTCGCTTCGGCCCTCCGAGCTCACGAAGGCGCGGTCGCTTCGGCACGCGCGACACAGCTCGTCCTAGGTCGCTCCGGCCCTCCGAGCTCCTAAGGCGCGGTCGCTTCGGCCACGCGTACACAGCTCACCGAGGTCGCTTCGCCCTCCGAGCTCACGAAGGCCGTGTCGCTTCGGCACGCGCGACAAAGCTCGTCCGAGGTCGCTCCGGCCCTCCGAGCTCCCGAAGGCCGCGGTCGCTTCGGCACGCGTACACAGCTCGTCTGAGGTCGCTCCGGCCCTCCGAGCTCCTGAAGGCGCGGTCGCTTCGGCACGCGCGACACAGCTCGTCCGAGGTCGCTCCGGCCCTCCGAGCTCCTAAAGGCGCGGTCGCTTCGGCACGCGTACACAGCTCGTCCGAGGTCGCTTCGGCCCTCCGAGCTCACGAAGGCGCGGTCGCTTCGGCACGCGCGACAAAGCTCGTCCGAGGTCGCTCCGGCCCTCCGAGCTCCTAAAGGCGCGGCCGCTCGGCACGCGTACACAGCTCGTCCGAGGTCGCTTCGGCCCGTCGCTTCGGCCCTGTCGCTTCGGCCCTCCGAGCTCACGAAGGCGCGGTCGCTTCGGCACGCGCGACAAAGCTCGTCCGAGGTCGCTTCGGCCCCCCGAGCTCCCGAAGACGCGGTCGCTTCGGCACGCGTGTCATAGCTCGTTCGAAGTCGCTCCGAGCTCTTGAAGGCGTGCTCGCCCCGACACATAAGGAACGTAGACGTCATATTCCTGGACGAGGTCGCTCACCACGAGCTGAGACGACATTCGACGTGGTGTGAAGGCGTGGTCGCTTCGGCACACGTAGACGCAAACGTCGTATCCGCGGAACAAGGTCGCTTGGGCATTCATCCAAAACCGAGACAACGTTCGATGCGTATTGAAATAAGGGTTCAGTGTACGCGACATGAACAAGAAACGTTTCGGCAATCACCGGAGGACGATTCAACATCCGACGTAACAAATGAGTAAAGACAAAAGAGTTGGAAGTTTCTATTGACTAACTATGAGGTACATCGGAGGGCTGACCGCCATGTACAATCGCGAGACATTCAGTCAATTACGATGTCATCAGACGCAATGACCAGAGTCTCGGTAGTAGTAGCCTGATCGGGAGCAATGGCCGCGGTAGCCTCATCAGCACCGAGCACCGCCTCGGCCATAGCAGCCTGCGTCTCGTCAGCGACTTTAGCTTGGTCAGGAGCATCTCCAGCATCCCCGTCCGCAGCATCCTCCAAAACCGAAAGATCATATTCGGGGCGCAGTTCTCGGATGCGCTTGATGCAATGATCATATCCCGCCTCGAAGAGCTTGTCAACCTCTTCGTTCAGTTCCTCGGAGTCGCGGTACTCTGCAATAATCCTATCGCGCTCCTCCTCGGCCAACCTCGAGCTCCGAGCCCTGGCCGCTTCGAGCAACTCCTCTTTGGTGCGAAGAGTCTCTTTGAGATCCTCAGCTGCCCTGGTTACCCGAGCAACCTCATCCTCAGCTCTCTTCGCCTTCAGCCGCTCCTCGGCCAGGAGCTTCTCGGCAGTTTTCGCTCTCTTCTCGGCCTCTTTGGTCTTGCTTGCAGCTTCAAGAACTTTCTGGTCGGCTGCCGCCTGAGACTTCTCGGCCTTCCTGAACAAGGCCCCGACCAGGCCCAGTTGAGTTTGCACAGAATCGTAGTACTCCTCCACGATCTCGTTGGCTCTTTTGGACGATGAATGGGCCAACTTCTCCACAGGGGTCGCCCGACGAGCCCATTCGGTAGCTGTGAGCACAGCGCGTCCCGATGGTCGTTGAGGGCTCGCATCATGCTGGTCGGCAACCTGCTGCTCCGGTAATTCTCGTCCTTGAGGTGACGTCGGTCTAGGATCCGACGATCGCCGCTCGTCTGACGAGACGAGTCACCGGCTTCCTCCCTGGGCGCTTCGGTGGTGCCCTCACAGCACTCTTCTTACCACGACCCGCGAACCTCTGTGCTGCTCGGTCAGCAAGAGAAGTCCCCTCTCCCTCGGCCGATGTCAGGAGCAACCGATGACTTGCCCTTGTCAGCCATCACTACGAGCAGCAACAGTTGATTAGCTCTTACTCACAAATCACAAAAGGAAGACATTGGAAAGAAAATGACCTTTGTCGGCCTTGGCAATCAGTTTGAACAATCCATCGAGCTGAAACAGGTCGGGAGGATCCAGCACCTGTAGAGAATCAAACTCCGCGAGCTCGGTTTCGATGAGATTTGGAGCTCGGAAGGCTTTTTGATGAACGTTCACTGCCGTCCAGGTGGTCGGGAATGGCCACCCCGTCGGGCTATGAACAAAAACGACTGCCTCTTCCAGTTGTGAACAGAAGAGGGCATCCAACCAAGGATCTGTCGGCCAGCCGAGCTGCAAAGTACAGCCAGTCCCCAAAGGCCTTGACCGAGAAGCAGTAAAAAAAGGCGCGGGTCGGAAGGACCTTAGCCATGCACAAACTGCCAGAAAGCCGACAACCGACCTCCACGAATTGGGGGTCAGCTGCGACGGTGCGACTCCCAGCTTGAAAAGAAGAAGTATGGCGAAGGGAGGCAAAGGAAGGCGGAAGCCAGCTCGGACGGCCTCGGCGTAGATACAAACTCCACCCTTGGCTACGTAGTGAGCACGAAGCTGACTCGAGCGATACATAGAAAAACCCTCCGGAAACTCTAGTCCGGGGTGAGTTTTCATCCACGCAAGGGTCTCGTCGTTAGTTTCGTATTGAGCGTCGGCGACATTGTCAGCCGGTCGACGAGCTCCAGAAGTGTGAGAGGAAGGCTCCTTGGGAACATAAGTCCCAGGATCAACAATAAAACAGTCGTCGGAATGGTCTGACGGCTCGCCGTCAGGCCGAGAAGAATGAGACGTTCCCCTAGAGGAGACCGCCCCTGCTGCGGAGGAAAAGTTCTCGGAAGGAGAACCTCCGGACGACGACCCCTCGTGAAGACGAGGACGTAAGGAAGAAGAACTCGAAGACATCGCTTACCTCGGAAGGAAGCAAGCAACGACGAGCGAAAGCTCGGACAGATGACGGAGACGTCGGCGCGTCGGCTGGCCGGCTGGTCGTCTGGTTTGTGGTCGCGCGCGAAAGCAAGGGCAAGCTTTCGGCAGCAGACCCCAATATTTATAGGGTCAGGAGGCCAACCGAATCCAACGGCAGAGATCCGGCTTCTGAGCCAAAGGTCGAGATCGGCCCGCGTGTCATCACCGGATTGGCTGGGGGCCGACCCCTCGGATCCTGATCAGCGTGAGGCAAGGAGCGCTGAGTGCGCACGGAGGACGAGGCCGCGCAATGATTTCAGCACGGCTTCCGTAGCGGCGCCAGGCGGTTTGTCAGACGAAGTGACGTTCGGCAGCTCTGGCGTTCGGCGTCCTCGCGAGCACGTGGGTCAATAGCGCCACGTGGCGGGGCATCTGCTTCCGAAAGGAAAATTCTAGCTTCACCTCGGCCCGCTATCACGGTCCGACCTGAACCTAGGGGGCCAGTGTTACGGGGGTCTCCAAGCAGGTCGGCTAACCTCGAGTGTAGCCGCCACCACTTCTGAGGATAGCCCGACATTCAGCAGCCTTGGCTGATTGGCAAGGACCTCGCCTCCGGTTCGGCAGTCAGCGAGAAGGGCGGCATCCAAACTGATCAGGACATTCCCATAAGCTCGAACCTCGGCTCATCCGACCTCAATAAGGCCATTGGCCGACATCTCGTCTTTTGTCTGACCAAACACCAGCCACAACTCGGTTCGCCCGACCTCAGTATCAGCAGCTCGGCCCAGGCGGGCCCGTCTACATCTCCACCCGAGCATTCTCATAACATCCTCAAATAAGTCTCGTTGAGCACCTCGGGTTATCAAAGCTCAGACCACGCCGACCTAGAGCTCGGAGTCCTCGCGCGCCTCACGTCTTTACGGGGTCAAGGAACAAATAAGTAACCACCAACTCGCGGAACCGCCAGTCACGACCATTAAGGCCACGATCTCAGCGCTCAGACCTACAGGTGGCAACCACGATCATCGCAACTCAACAGAAGCAACGGCACCCAATCCGGCGGGAATCTCGGTAACTCCCAGCGAGATTGGCGGCTCGTCCAGCTCACACGTACATGTCCTAACACTATATAAAGGGTAGACACTCCACAGGCCAAGGTACGCTATTCTCCCCCACGCTACGCCATTCTGCTCGGCTAGCAACTGACTTGAGCGTCGGAGTGTCTCCCCGCCGACCCCACTCGGCGGGCTTTGCAGGTCAGGTCGGGACGTCGGGAGCAGCGTCACACATCGGCCAAGCGCGCCTCAAAGGGATCCATCGGCTTGGTCGTCTCGGCTCCGTCTGGCGAGAAGAGCCTCAACGGTCACCTCGGCTAGAGCCGAGCTATGGTTACTATAACAGTAACATCTTCAAATCCTGTGAGGATCCCTTTTTTCTGAAGCTTTAATAGAATCATTCAAGCAACAAGTCCTCGAATCGGAGGCCGAATCAGCTCAAAGAATTGACATTTCCGGATTTTTTTAAAAGGAAAACAAAATAACCGCGAAATCATGATGCAGATCCGCATATATTGAAATGAGATCACCAAATTCTCCTCCCAATCGTTGAATAAAAAAACGGACCAGTTTTTGTATCTCAGCGGCTCCGCGAGCAAGTTTATTAATTTAGACGTAGCTCAGATGCCCAGACACACAGAAGTCAGAGGGATGGAGGGATCGTAGAGCTCACTCGAGCAAGGTAGGGTAAAGGAGACCGCGGCGAAGGAGACGGTGGAAGAGCGCATCGGCCAGGTGGGTGGGCAGCCGCTCGAGGGTCCTCCGCTGCCTCCGCCACTTCTCGACGCTCTCCGCGCTCCCGGCGGCCGAGTCGATGCAGCGATCCACCAGGCCTCTCCTTCCCTCCGCTTCCGAGCGCCCGGCGCCGATCATGGCGGTCCACCGGCGTCAGAACAGGATACCGTCCTATACTTCCACGTCACGGTCGAGCCGTGTGGTTATATCCTAGGGAACTCGAGTTAACACGTATTTTTTTTTTATAACCAGCAAACCCCGTCCCATGTGATTTGGTGGGTTCACATATTGATGTTCGTGAATTTAAAATTAAAATTTAATAACTCCTTTTTCTATGTATCCGTATTATTCTTATTCTATTTGATTAGAAAAATCTCAGATTTACATATTTGGATTACATGTAAATCAGATAAACTTCCTCAGAAATCGAATTCAAGACCTCTTATTTTTAAACAAGAGTTCTAATCGATCGACCCAACCGGAGTCCTCCGAGTTAACACGAATACGTTATACTTTTATATTTATATTTACAAATCACTCAAATTTATACTTGCATTTATGTAACAAAATATTTCCATACTACATATTACAAAAATCGTATTTACCTCCACATAAGTTTTACCCTGGGCTACTTGTATTCATTCATTATTATATTCTAATATATATATATATATATATAGAGAGAGAGAAATATTTGTTGTACTCCTAAATCAATTATAACTAATGAGATGATAGATACATTTTTCATGAGATTAGTAGATGTAGAAATGATAAGATATAAAATAAGATATCTTTATAAAATTTAAAGTAAAAGATACTATGGAGGTTATTTCTAGCCTCTTAGACCTGTGGGTCTGTCATAGCCCGTCACGGCCATCATGACCCAGTAAGGCGCCTGGGCTCTGGTCATCGAGCCACGTGTCCTCGGATCCAGCCAAATACAATCGAACACATTCTGACCACCAGGCGTCCAAAGGCTCCCAAGGGCCATCCCCGGACACCCTGCAATCTGTTCAACCACGGCATGATCTATCACCGAACGCCCTGCGCCGCTTCCGAGCACCGGGCACCGAACGGCCTGCCCTGTAACCGAATAGGCCCCTGCTCGGTGCCTCTTGCCCAGAGGACTCAGAGCAGCCCTTTGCCTCCCGAAACCACTTACAATGGCGGCGCAGCACGCGCCCCATGGTTAAAAAGCATTAACCACGAAGGAGCCCAACAGACGCCTCAAACGGACGACTCTCCTCCTAGGGATTCCAACCGACACGTCTCTTCGAACTTCACTGACGTAGATAATCCACATGCAAAGGTACGAAAAACAAGCTCATACACACTCGTCCACGCGCGAACACACACTAGAGAACTTTCCATCCCTGCCTCCTTTTCTGGTCATTCTGACTTGAGCGTCGGAGGGTTCCCCCCGATTCTTCAACCTGGCCCCCCTTGACTTTTCTGGATTTTGTAGGTCATCGTCCGCCACCGACGACCGTCCCTTCCTTCTGCTCTTAGTGGAGGCCGTTCGACCCAAGCCCGAACAGAATAACACGTCCACAGATACCATCATATATTACCCACTATTTATTTATTATATCATCTAATGTTATTTTGGGATACTAGTTACTAATATCTATTTTTGACATTGATAAATAAAAAGATGAATTAATTAGAAGTCTTTATCAAATATTTGACTTATTTTTTAGTCATTGATAGAGTTATAACTCATTATAGTAAGTGTTATCTTCTATTATAATATATATTAAACATGTTCCAGCAATGACCTCCCATATTATAATCAAATAATATAATTAATTTGCCCTAAATAAAAAACATGTTATATCATCTGCAGTGAAAAGTGAGAAAATCTTTCATAAAGATATAATGCATATGCTCATGGATGTGATAAATTTTGTATCAGTAATAAATATTAAAATATTTTTATTTGTATGTCAATTAATCACATAAAAATGCACTGGCCAACTATTCAATTGGACCATGACATGGTCGACGGCTCGAATGCTCGCGATGTGGTTGATGCTTAGCCCGACTTCGACACAGTCAACAGCTTGAGCTCGACAAGGATGATGCTGTCAAAGCAGTCCATTGCTCGTGATATGCTCACAATGTGGCTGGTGTTTAGTTCGACACTGACACAGTTGACGACGTAAGTCTAGCAAGATGAGGCGAGCTCGACTTAACCCTAACATGATAGATGGTCTGAGCCTGCAAGACCGAGACCACCATGATAGACCGTAAGCTATCTGCTATGTGACCCTACTTACTTGATTAATTAAGGGGGTCCTATCTATCAGTCTCGATTTACATAGTTAACTAATTTAGCACCTCAATCTCGGTCCATCATGGAGCTCTTGTAGAGAAAGTCGGTCCATGCCAGCTTAGGAGGTGTGGCTTGTGTATAGCAGACATCGATCTACAATGCCCCACATGGGTGTCAGGCATAGACGGACCCAGAAAAATTTTCAGTGGGGTCACTCTCTTTAGAAAAAATTTCAATCAAATTAATTTAATAGAAGTTTTTAAACTCATCCATAGGATTTTAAAATTCCAGTGGGGTCACGTGACCCCACTGGTTCTTCACTAGATCCGTCTATGGTGTCAGGGCTCCACGTTCGCATGGCCCACGTAGACCTGCAACAACCCCACCTCTGGGAGATGGCCTAAGTACGACCGACTTAGGCTAGTTGCACCCTATGACCTACCTAGGGGATCACTAGAGTACAAGTGGCACAGGCCAATGACAAGTGCACTTTTTGGAGATGGTCTACATATAGTTGGCCCAAGTCAACAACGCCTCATGTATGGCCTTGGGGATGATCTACCCCACCTTGATGGCAATGGCCGAAGTGGCAGCAACACCACCCTTCAACTCTGACACTCTCGATAAAAATGACTCCACCGTCACAAGTATGATAGAGTTGGAAGTTCTCGACTATAGTTCTCGGCTCTCTATATCTCTCTCAACAGTCGAGCCTTGATTTTGGCATGGCAGGGTTGACCCTCCAGTACCATCCCAAAATTATTTTTCCTTATAAGATCGCACTCAATAGTAGCAAACTTTGTACCCATTTTTCAATCTCGTCTCAAGCATCCAACCTCGGACATTTGGAGTCAGGCACGACTCCATTAGATATATTAATGAATTAATATCTAGACATATTATTTATATAAGAAAAATATTTGTTATCCGTCTAAATTAGTAATAAATCCACATGAATTGCTTGTCAAATAATTTTATTGATAGTTATGTCAAATCATTTTTTCTCTCTCTTCTCTAGTCAATAAAATTAATAGACAAATAATTCACAAAGATGTTATTACTAATTTAAACTGATAATAAATATTTCTCTTTATATAATTATCTCATGTCAAAGGTTTCAGTTGAGATTATCCCTTTAATGTAGCGTGGCGTCTCTCTCTCTCTCTCTCTCTCAAATGGACGAAGAGAACTACTTGGTGCACCGCCGCCACGAGTCAGGGCTAAAGCAAAAGTCCTCCGAAGCGACGTGCTCTGCAAGGAACGACGTGCTCTGCAAGAAACGAAGACGTTTTGAAGTCTACACGACGTGCTCTGCAAGAATCGACACCAATCATAGACGTTTGGTTATGAGATCGTTCCGACAGTGGTGGATAAAGAATTTACGGGTTTGGTGAGCTCGCACTTGTCTGCGTAAATAGACATCCACGCCAAATTACCCCTCAAAAGCCCAGACATAGATAAGATGGTCTAAATGGCCATTCAAATCATCTAACTACTCATCAATTTTTGTTCGAAATTTCACTACTTTTGGGTCATGAATCTTATTCCTCCTCACAAACAGAAAAGAGAAAAAAGAGAGAAAAAAACATGTTTAAACTTCTGATTACAATATTAGTCTTATGATAATATTGATGCAAGTTTTGAGCTTAGCAATCTCTATCAGAAAAAGAACTTGGATATGACCCTTCAAACCGATGATATTGTTGATCTTATGAGAAAATTTTAGTGTATTTTTTTATTGTACTTAAGTGTAATATGACTAGACACTAAATTCATATGACATCCCTATATGAGAAGTGATAAAATAACAACTCAATTATCAGGTGCCACATAAATTTAATGGCTAGTCATATGAAATGCACTAAACCTTTTCTAATCTTATAATTCACATCGATATTATTACAAAATTAAAACTTACAGTAAACATTCCTTTAACACTATTGAGAACATCTCTCGCCCCCCCGTTTTTTTTTTTTGGTACGAGGAAATCTGGCTCAGTGTGGTTCTGTGGACTCAGAAATTTGTTTCATGAACTCCAAGATTAAGACTTGACAGTTCCTACTTTCGTGTATCTGTATTGCCCTTACCCTACTTGACCGAAAAAAACTCCGAATCTACACACTTCGAGAATTACATATAAATCAAATAAGTCACCTCATAAATCGAATTCGAAACTTCTTACTTTTAAGCAATAATTCTAACCGAACCAAGATCCTCTCTCAGCCCCACTTTTATACATGGACATGGGACTCCGGTGCACGCACATCATTCAATATCAGAAACTTAGTTTCGGGCCTCAAATAAACATCCTCGTTTCACGACATTCCTCCTTTATCGAAGTGATCCTTGAAAAGAACAATTAACATCACCAAACGAGACATCGGCGGATTTCCGGGAGCAACAACTATATATCTATATATATAGCTCTAGCTAACAAGTAACAATCTTTGACAAGGATTTGTCCTCTCAGACCCCTTAATTAACGAAACGCAAAGGAGACCCAAAGCACCAACAGCCAAACGCTGGCCTCAGCATCTCCGGCCCAAAGCCTCCATCGGCGTGTACCCTCGCACGGCTTCAAACCCCCCGAGTCTTCCTTCCAT